>JAIFAC010000221.1:0-142643 GCA_026545765.1 Plantago major | reverse complement strand
TAAAATTGTAAATGTAGCGTAACAAAATATGCATTAACTTGGAATCAAAAATAAATTTACCTCGATTATAATTGTTTTGTAATTTTTAATCCAAAAAATGAAAGTATTTCTCACATTGATTTGAGGCCAAAGTACTATAGGTAGAATTGATAATAAAACTGTATTTATAATATATCACTACAAGAAATCCGCATTTAGCGACGGACGTTAGCGACGGATAGATTCCACGCTAAATAGCTATAATCGCTACTTTTAGCGACGATTGAGACGGATTGAGCGAATTCATCAATCCGCCTCTACTCTGTCGCTAATATAGCGACGGACGCTTTTTCCGTCCGCCAAATAGCGACGGATAAAATAATCCGTCGTTATCTAGGGACGGATATTAAATCCACCCAAATAAGTCACCAGATTAAAAACAAAAAAAATTGTAAATAGCGACGGATCGCGATCCGTCCCTAAATAGCGACGGATTTCAGCGACGGATAGCGATCCGTCGCTAAAATGTTAATACCATCGGGCAGTAGCCCATTTCTTCCCCATTTTTCTTCCTTCTTCCTTCGCCATGTCCAATTTTCTCGACTAAATCTCGACTGCCCGCCAATTTTGGAGTCTTCAAGCTCGTGGGACAAGGAGCTCGTGGTCAACCAATTTCATCTTTTCACTAGCTAAATCAAGGTATTTTGCTAAAACCTTAACTTTGCCAAATTTGGGAATTTTGTTAATTTTGACTAATTTGAGCAATTGAACGCTTATTGTAAGTATGTAGTAGTTAGTTTAGCTTATATTACGTAGGTGTTAACTTTGAGATGTTCAATTGATATATTGATTGTGAATTTGGATTTTAGTATAATGTTAGAATGTTTGGAAGTATGTAGGGTTGTTAATTTGATATTTTCAGATATGCAAGAGGATTAGAAAGATTTAGTCGAGTGTTTTGGAACCCTTACTTGTTGACAAATTTGGGAATTTTGTTAATTTTAATTAATTAGATCAATCAGATGTTTATGGAGATATAGTATACTAGCTAGTTAACTTTGTGCAATTGATATATTGATTGTGAATTTGTATTGTTAATTATTATAATGTTAGGATGTTTGTAATTATGCGAGTAATTTTGATTCGATAAATTCGTATATATACACACTAGATTATGAAGATTTAATTAAGTGTTTTGAGATTATTCGGTGATTATATTAACGTAAAATGCATCTTATAAATCTAATAATTGTAGACGGTCGCTAATCATATAATTATGAATCCCGATCGCTCATGGATGTACCACGATAGTGAATGGCGCATTCTACCTAGTTTTGTGGAAGGGTTGAATCCTTCATCACTTTTGCGCTACACAAACTACTTGTTTGAGTGGGGGAAGATGAAGTGCCCTCGCAATGCTAACAAATGTAGGAATAAACAATTTTGCCTCCCGAAACGGTAGTGGAGCACTTGAACGTAAGGGTTCGTGGTTCAAAGATGAGGTATGGTGTTATCATGGTGAGACACGAGCACCGCTCATGGATTATGAGCATCTCTCAAAGCGTAAAAGGAAGGAGAAAATGTGATCTAAGTACTCAAAATACGCCTACATCCGATGCTAATTATGATCATGAACGGATGGAGCAAATGGTGTATGATGTTGCGGTCCAGAGTTCATGGACACCGTGGAGCCAAGAAATGAGGGGATGGAGGAGCCTCAATCCTGCGGATCGTGTTCTTCGACTTGCCGGAATCAAAGAAAGAAGTCGATTTATCGTGGATGTAGCCGAGCGAGTTGTCTTTGTTGCCTCGGCTAATGAGTTGTAAGGCTAATGGTCAAAGAATCTGCGAGCTTCAATGAATGGGTACAATTAATGTCGATCTTTGTCCGAAGAAAATCTAGTTCCCACCAACTTTACCAAGCCAAGAAAAAGATGCGGGGATGGGGTTGCCCATGGAAACCATAGATTGTTGTGAGGATATGTGTATGATCTATCGGGGAGGATAAAGATCTCAATGCAAGTTCGTGGTAAGGACCGCACAAGCGTTACAAGGAGGGGTCAGAAAGAACGCTGAAGAAAAATCTACCACATAAGAAAATGTGGTATTTTCCTCAAGCACCTCGCTTGAAGAGGTTGTACGCTTCAAGTGCTTGTGCCGATAAAATGCGGTGGTACAATGAGCGAGTAATCCCTTAAGAGGGTAGAATGGAGCATCCATCGACTCACCCGCATGGAAATGGCTTTGATAAGACCTACCCGAGTTTGCAAATGAGCCTAGAAATGTACGCTGGGCTTCAGACGGATGGTTTTAACCTGCTTGGAAATGACCGAAGTACTTTGTTGGCTCATAATCGACACTGCATAACCCGCTTCGGTGAGTGCATGAAGGAACCATTCATGTTCTTGATCGTGTTGGTGCCCGCCGATGATCCGGCCGGTCGGATGTGTTCTTGCACTTTCTAATCAAGGAGCCGATTGAGTTGTGGGAAAATGGTATCCCGCATATGATGTGTCAAAGAAGAAGAACTTTACATTGAGAGCAAGATTATCAGGACTGTGAGTGATTTTCCCGCGACTCCATGCTATCTCGAAGGAAAACAGTTTTAATGCATGTCCACATTGTATGGAAGACACGATGCATTTAGATCAAGGAGAGCGGAAAGGAATGTTGGTTTGATACCATCGAGATTTCTACCAAAGGACCATACATTCAGAAGAACAAGACTCAATTTTGAAAAATAAAGTAGTGAACAAAGGCGCCCGAGACAACTTATCGTGCGTAAATACTTACTTGAGATAGATAGGTTGGTCTTATGAAAGTGATCAAGTTGGGTCGATAAGCATAACGAGAAAATTAGCAAAATTGTGGATGGAAGAAGAGAAGCATCTTCGGGACTTGCTTTATCGAGCAGCTTCTTATACGTCACAACTCGATTTCATGCACATCGAGAAAAACGTGTTCGAGAACTTATTCAACACGATTTGCAACATTCCTGAAAACAAAGGACACCCCTAAATCTAGAGCCGAGTTGATACATTGTGTAAAAGGCCCGAAAGGACAAAGGTAATGATAAGGGCGGGCCCAAGGCATGCTACACAATTGACATCAATCTAGGAACAAACTATTTGATCGGGTGAGGGATTGAAGTTCTCGATAATTACGCCTCAAAGTCATGTGGATGTGAAGAGGACAAAGATGTATGGGATGAAGAGCCACGATTGTCATGTGTTCATGGAGAGGCTTTCTCCTGTTGCATTTCGAAATGCTACCTAAACTCAGATGGATTATGATCACCGAGCCGAGCTTATTTTTCAAGAATTTATGCTCAAGTGGTGCTCGATGTAGTGTTAGCAAATCTTGAAAGAAACATACCATTGATTCTATGTAAGCTCGTATCTTTCCTCCGAGCTTATTTGATTCTATGGAGCACTCACGGTTCATCTCCCACATGAAGCGAGGCTTGCCGGATCGTTCAAGATCGATGGATGTATCCATTCGAGAGGTGTAATCAAGGCAATCATTTACTTATAAAGTCCGAATTTTCCCAAGTTACATCAGGTTACATCAACATATATGCATTACAGTACTTGGGAAATTGAAGAGGTATGTCAAGAACAAAGGCAAGCGAGGGATCGATGGCCAATGCCTACGCAGTAGAGGAAGCCAATCTTCGCTTCCTATTACTTTGGGGACCATGTCCCGACGAAGGCATCTAGGCCGTCCAGAAACGCATACATATTTGAAGTTCAAGAGGATGATGACGTTTCCATTTCAATTTTTAGGGTCTCCGGGAGACCTATTGGAGAAGAAAAGATGTAATGGTCGACGGATAAGGAGTCAAGGCATCCACATATTATGTCCTCTCGAACTGCGGAAGTTGACAAATTTATGGAGATTTATGCTCTGTGAGTAGCTTTCACGCTAACACATGGATTTTAACTTCTAACTACTATATATATCTAATCATGTAATCGTGTCCACAAATTTTCAGAGAAGAATCCAACAATGGCAGATGACGAATTGAAGAACCGCTTCAATGGTTGGAAATGCAATTTGATTGGTTCAAGGAGTACGACGTAAATCACAACAAAGTCACATGTCCTTACTTAGAATCTCTAGCGTAGGGACCAAATGTAAAGGTCTCCACATTCTCATCGTACATAGTAAATGGCCTTAGGTTTCAAACAATTGAGTCTAACACCGCCATGGCCACAAGCAATTTTGGGGTGTGTGTAAGGGGGCAAGATCAAGATGCAAATGATGATTTGTATGATTTCTACGGGAACCTGAGACGAATTGTGCGACTTGAATATCCGGGTTTTTGAAAAGAACCTTTCTTGATGTCGACCGGTATGATCCTACTCCAAGTGGTACGCAGAAACACGAGCTCTATCAAATGGTAGAAATTAACCATAGGAAGAGGTATCGTACTAAGTATGAACCGTTTATCTTGGCGATTCAAGCACGGCAGGTGGTGTTTATTGAATATCCAAGCCTCAAACGCGATAAGGCGGACTGGTTGGCTGCGATGCATATACATGCCCGCTCCAGAGTAGAGTACATTGATAAGGACGATTCAATTACCAACTCGTATCAAGAAGAGGTCGATCAAACAAATGAAAGCCCATAAGTCGATGATGAGTTCATAGACCGGTGAAGACCAATTTATAGACTTAATAATAGCCGATGAGGACGAGGGTATGTGTGTATCAGATGCTTAGTTGTTATGTGTATATATGATTAGTTGTTGATTATTATTACTTTAATATCACAAATGTATATTCATGTATATTTGTGCTAATATCCGCCAAATGTATATTCATGTATTCTTTACTAACTCATTTTTTCTTGCAATTTCTTATTTGCAGATGCCGCGCCAAAGGAAGTCGACATACCTTCCTCCCGGGTTTAGGGGTGCTAGTCCAGCGGGTTCTAGTAGTACCCCAGCTAGTCATGGTAGTCCTCTCGCTGATACGACATCGGGGAGCAGCGTAGCCTCAGTACCAGAGACTCCACCGCCTACACGGCTTCGCCCGGTGACTACCCTTCGACGGGTGTCCGTATTTGACGCTGACGGTGCTACATTTCAGGGGAAACCGGTGTTGTTCCCCAATGGCAGGAACAAGTAAGTATTATGGAGTTGTAGAACATACACTTAAGATAAATATATGTTACATGATTTTACTAATGAATATTTGTTTTTGTTTGTCTCATTGATAATGTGTTTTGGCCTCCTGATGCCTCGGACAAACTAGGCAAAATCTTCGTGGGAGGCGGAGATGCCGGACAGGAGACGAAGTGGTCAAACGTCCCGGACCGGATGAAGCACTTTACTTCATTCACAAGGTCAGAAGCTTAAATGTTACAATGAATGCTTTATTTGTTCTTTTAATCATTGTGTTAATGTGTGTGGTATGTTAGCCACTATATCTCAGGAGTGGTATGTTAGCCACTAAGCTTGTTTTGATGTGTTAGTCACCATTTATGAACTTGTTGTGTCGCTTGAGTGGTATATTAGCCAATCAACTTGGGTGATATGTTAGTCACCATTGTGTTAGTCAATTTTAGGACAATTTGAGTGGTATGTTAGCCACTGCTTGTTTTGATGTGTTAGTCACCATTTATGAACTTGTTGTGTCGCTTGAGTGGTATGTTAGCCACAACTTGGGTGATATGTTAGTCACCATTGTGTTAGTCAATTTTAGGACAATTTGAGTGGTATGTTAGCCATCGAGCTTGTTTTGATGTAGGACTACTACATTTCAGCTTTCATTTGAGTGTTATATTTAAATTGTTATCTTTCTTTATACTTGTGTAATTTTTACTTTGAATGGAATTGTTGTAGAAGGACTATTTCATTCCCAATGCTGGTGTCCCAATTGCTTTTCTAGACTTTAGGGTCCCACATCTACAGAAAATGGTCTACAAAATGAAGGAGACACGCATGCGTACCAACTCTGGTGGGGGATGACGAGGGCACGTGGTCGACGATCGAATGATCCTTCGCCCGTGATCAAGCATAAGAATGTATAAAATCGCTTGTTCGAGCCAGATGATGGTACGGCAATCGCCAGACATCACTATGGGTCGCGAGCTATTGTTACGCATCACGGATGGAGGTTAGTAAATATGTTGTTTATGACTTGAATATGATACATACAGCTTTTAGCTTTCATTTCAATCAACTAACTACTTGTTTGCACATATGTTTTTTAGGCCAATAAAGGATGTACCAAGAGTGCTCGTACCACTTCAAGAAGGCTAAGTCAAGAATGGCATCCGGATCGACGTGAGGGCCGAGCGATCGGTAACGCTTTTCTTAAGGTTAATTACATGTATTCGAGTATTTTAAAGTGATTCCTAAAATTACATCTCATTTCAGATGCAACCAACAATTGCAAGAGTGAGGTCGAGAGGAGGATGGACGAGATGATGATCGACGGCCATGAGTCACAATTGAAGAGCAAGACCAGATATTCTTCGAGGTCAACCCAATGGACATCAAGGGTCGAATGTATGGATCAAAGTTTAGGCCCTTCCATGAGTTCCGTAGCTTCTCTGGTCCTGTGGATCAGATCGCGATCTAACCTCTACACGCAAGCAAGAAAGTTAACGAGATGATGACTCCTCTCTAACAGAAATAGTCATGACCAAGGCGCCTTTACGAGCAAGTGCTTGAGGAATGTGCTCAGATGGCCAAGCTTGGATGGACGATTTGACCTGTATGTTCAAAGAGTTCTTCCCAGCCTCACCCACCGCCTCCTCCCGATTATCCTTAGTTACATCAGACATGTTATGGATAATTTGACACTATTTCACCATCTAATTCTTGTTTCGGATTATTTGTAGATAATTTATATTGTTTCGGATATATTAATGTAATTTAATTGTTTCGGGTATATTATCTATGACTACATTATGTGAAAAAACAGGTGAAACAAAAATATTTAAAAAAAAAAATTAAAACAGTGGATTTAGCGACGGAAAAAATCCGTCGCTAAATCCCGTCTCTAATTAGAGATTTGATACAAAACTGTGGTTAATGCGATTAACCGGTCAATCTGATTAATCCGCCGCCAGCCTGTTATTTAGCAACGGAATTTCTATCCGTCGACAATAAAAATTGTGACGACTGTTTTGGAGATGGAGGGTGATCAGTCGCTAAGGATTTAGCGACGGATCGGCCCAGTTTTAACGACGGATAATTTCGTCGCTAAAAGTCATTTTTTTTTGTAGTGTATGGATAGTTCTCATCTTCACATTCCTAAAAATTAAAAATTAACTTATTACTTTATTCTTACAAAATTCCACGTAGGACTGAATGAATCTGGTGTCATTGTCTTCCGTGATTGGTTCATGGATTCGTCTTGTCATGATGAATTCAAATATATATTGAAAATATTTTTCAGATTTTTGTAGATAAAGTTATATGAAATTTAATAAAAAATATATATATAGTCAACATACTAAAAATAACATTGAAATATATACTGTCTAAAATATAACTAATTCCACAAAATTCCACGTAGGACTGAATGAATCTGGTGAGGTTTAGTTCTTGTGCTTACATAATATATGGATGGATGTTAGTAAGACTTAAAGAGAGGAACTTAGAGTAAGAAGGGAATTTTTTTTAAAAATATACTATTGTGAGATACATCCATTTTATATACTACACAACGTCTATGTATTTTTTGAATACTACACTATGGCTACCTGTCCAGATGATATACTTCGGTCATTTTTTTCTCCGATTCGGCGATTATATTACACGTGCCGGGAGTATCTCACGCGCTCGACACGTGTCAACTCGTGGTTCAACCTCAGAAATTATTTTGAAAGAAAAATCAAAAATAAAAAAGAAATAAAAAAATACATACCATTGTGTCGAGCGTGTGAGATACTCTCGACGCGTGTAATACAATCACCAAATCCGAGAAAAAAATTATCGGAGTATATCTTCTGGACAGGTAGCCATTGTGTAGTACAGTAAAACCTCCGTAAATTAATATTCGATAAATTAATAATCTCGATAAAACTAATAATTTGTCTGGTCCCGACTTGGGACCAGTACAAATTTGGAACCCAATCGATAAAATAATAAGATAATAATTTTTTTGAAACCCCAATGATGATATCGTCCCAAAGGAAACTTTAAATTAATAATTACTAAAAAATCCATATATACGTATGTTATCCACTTAAAATTTCTAAGATCACAAGTAAAAATGAATTTATAGTCACTTGTTTGTTTGTTGAACTTGAAATATATATCGAGTTCGTCTCTAATATCCTCATCAGACTCGAGAGTTTTAAGCCGCTTTCTTCATCGCAACAAAACGCTTAAGAGTTTTCGCTTGTAATGCTTCTTTTTAGTGACATGGTTTCAAAGCTATCAATCATCTCAAATTATCATCTACCGGATTTTGAACAGATCCGCCACCATTTCTTCTATGCTATGAACTTCAAAACATTCATTGCTTTCAATGGGAAAATCTAGCAAGTGATTCACGCCATTTACTTATATTTAATAATTTAACATATGCCATTCAAACTTCCAAATACAACTAATATGTGAATATGAAGTTATAGAATGTCAATTGAACTTGTTTTTTAAATTTATTTTTTATCTCTAATTGATATACATTGTAACTACTATCGACTTGAAAATTTTATCGATCAATTATGCATATAGGTAAAAAATCTTTAAATTAATAAAATATTAATTTATCGATTATATATTATCTCGCTAAATTAATAAAATATCATATTCCAATATTATTAATTTATGTATGCTTTATCAGATATAAAACGAACGCTACTTCATGATATATTTTAAAAATTTTGGGAGTAAGAACTAAGAAAGGACTTGAATTGCAATAATTCAAGACTTCAGTTGTAACAATGCAAATTGCATATTGACTGATGAAATCATCAACGAAGTGAGATCAATGGTGAAATCATCAATACTCTATCCCTACCGATTATCGCCGGTATCTCGATAGTCCTTTCAGGTACGTAATTCAAGATTCAGACTGTGTTTCTGTACAGTTTCTATATGATTGGTTATTTGATTTTGTGTTTGTCTCATTACTTATTATATCTTCTTTATTATCCTAATTTGGGGCTTATTCATCCTAGAACAAACTTGTTTTGATTTCTCTCTGGTTTGCTTATTCTAATACATTCTTGTAATACTGTCCAATTTTGTGTTTCTGCAAACATTTACTTAGGAATTTCGTTATCTTATGATTGAATTGCTGAATTTTCAGCTGTGGAATATTCAATTGCGAACCCAAAGTAATTGTAGCTTTTCATTTTGTAAATTTGCAAGTACGATGATCTTAATTAGTATCAGTGATCAAGGACCACGAAGATTGTTAATTTGGGATTGAATCCTTTTGTTTCTCTATGTCCAGGAAGGTTTTTTTTTTGCTATCTCTAATGATTCGTAGCAGCAATTTAAGCCAGACAACTCATTACGATATTATTGGTGTGAAGGAAGATGCTAGCTACGAAGATATTCGTAAAACTTATCGGTCTATCATTCTCAATTATCATCCGGATAAGCTGCAGAAAACTACCAGCGGTGAATGTGAACTAGGGAGTAAGTTCTTAGAAGTTCAAAAGGCATGGGAAGTTCTTGGTGATCTTAGGTCTCGTGCGCTTTATGACAATGAATTGTAGTTTCAAGACAGGATACTGTGACTTCTGAAGATGTTAGTTTAGACGATATGACTGTGGAAGATATTGATGGTGGTGGGTTTGAACTTTCATACTGTTGTAGATGTGGTGACTACTTCTGTTGATTCTTCCGAGTTGGCTGAAATGGGATATTCATTTTCTGTGAAAGGGAGTGAAGTTTCTTTGCAGTCACTGGGACTTATACCTGCATCCGTTGTTCTTCCATGTGGATCTTGCTCTCTTAAAGTTCGTTAGTTATTGATGCTAGCAGTTAATAGGGCAGAGAGTATGTTGGCTTGTTTCTCTGACTGCAGCTATCGAATATGCAATTGTATTCGAGGGTGGAATGCTGACTGACTATATATATGGAGATTCTACACATATGGAGGTATAAGATGCTGATTGAGGGCAGCTATGCCTCTATTGCTTTCTTGCAGATTGAAAGAGAGATAATTAAACAAGCAGGAGAATTTATAGTATGATGCCTGGAGTAGTTTGCTTTTGAGAAAACTAATATGGACCAGGCCTTATCTCCTAATATTTGGAGAACCGACACAAGTGCTGGAGCCGAGCTAGTTTTAATCCTTAACCATTTCATTATGTAAGATATTCAAGGCATTTCTTTCATTTTGAAAGATGTTACATTACATCTTGTTAGTATGTCCCTTTATATACTTATGCTCATTTGAAGCTTCTTTTCCGTTGATATCCTGCTTTTGAAATGGTTCGTGCAGTTGATATATGTATGTTTAATGATTTAATCTTTACTGAGCCTCTTATACAAGAATTGATTTTTGCATTAATGTATAATGAGAAAATGTGATTTCATATTGCCGGAATTGAAATAGGGATTAAGCAGATGAAGATAGGTACTTATGTTATGCACTGAGGCCTGAGCATACTGTAGTCCTCTTCATTGTCAAATTAACTGCTGCAGTTGCAGACCTTAATCATTTTTTGTTTTCAAAAGATGAGGCCTTACAGAAGAAAGGATAGAAGTAGTCTCCTTTCCCACTAAAATGTCGGAAACCAACTTCTTCGACTCTGGGTGTGTGAGCATGGGGGAAACATCTGCATCTTTCGAGATTAACCTTGTGCGTTCCGCTTAAGTTCTATCAATACTACTATATTTAGCGGATTTATTTCATCTCTTTTAGATTCTGTTCAGTCATAGTTGAAACTTCCCCTGAGCTCTGTATTCCTTCTCCCGTTCGTACAACGGAAAGGTTTCAGGGAACTCAATAGCACCGGATTTATCTTTACTATTATAATTATAAAAGAAAATCCATGAAATTAAGCTGCTCTGTTTTGCTCTTGACCAATTAAATGTTGCAAGATGAGTTATATATATTCAATTTCACAGGTTATGAACTTTATTGGAAAAATAAACAGATTTGGAAATGTTGGTTTTGGTAGCAAGTCTGAATATGAAATCTAAAACGGGTTTATTAGACCCTACACTTTCTTCCTTTCAATGGCCTCTCACCACTCACCGTAGTAATGTGCCCACACGAGTAGCCCACTATTACAAATGGTAGAGTGTGGCACTAATGCATTTGCAGAAGGGTCTAATTTTCCTCTAAAATGCAGGCCTTTGAATCCATCCTACTATTCTGCACTGTTATACTATTGACTGTATATTTCACGTGTCTAGGTTCATAATATTGCACTGTTAGATGTTAGTTTATTCAATATCTCTGTACATACATGCATTTATGTGTGCTGTGAATGTATGTTCATGCATAAAGAAAGCGGAAAGTCCCCATTATCTTGGAATTTGTTGGGACAGATTCTTGGTTTACATTTGCAATATATAAAGTTGGATGGGGTGTTTGGACTTTGGAGGTCATTGCGAGTGTAATCTTAACAACTCTGTATCTTTGATTCTACAAGTCAAAGAAAAGAGGATGTCTGGTTCATATGAAGTAAAATTCAATTTGAAATTGATGATAAACAATGAGAAAACGAAGGTACTGTTTGCAGTAGTCGATGGTGCTTTTACAGATATCCTGCTTAGTGTCCTGACCCTTCCCCTGGGAAGAATTCATCGGCTCCTTGTCAATCATTATGGACTTCAGGCTCCTACCATTGGATGCTTAAATACTCTGTTCAACGGTTTACAGAATCTGGACAGTGGATATTTCTTCACTAATGCGGGTAAGCAGATGCTGCTGAATCCAAGAAGTTCACTTGAAGATGAATGCTGCAAGCGAAACTCAATATATGTGATGCTCAACCAACCAAGTATTTTACCTGTAGGGACTGTGAGTGTACGGTAAGCTTACACCACGCAGGTAATGTCTATGACATGGGCATTCAATATCGAAAAAAATTGGTGTGACAAGCATGACCAGCACGATTGATGAGGTTTTCACCATGCCTGAAGCATCATTCTTAATCAGTGATGACCTGAGAATTTTGCCTAATGATGCAGGATCTATCTGAGAAAGTCTCAACAATTTGAACGTTATAGACGAAATTGACAGGGCCGAACTTAAAATCTTGACTGTTGGATTTAATGAGAAAGTTTTATTTCGTTTCAGGTTTTTACATTTCGAAATATCTTGCCTATGTGTTATTTTTATACCAATTTCTACATGTTTGTATCAGATGATGGATTTGCTCAGAGTATCGTTAATTTCCCAGACACCTCTATCCGATCTTTTTCTTCATGAAAGGCCTCTGCATGAGTCTGCCTCGGCCCTTGTCTCAAACAATAAACCCACCACATCGGATAGAGAAAGAAAAAGCTGCAAGTCCAGGAATATGAAAATTAAGGCTATGGTACAAAAATCAAACAAAAGATTTCTGTTTGCTCAAGCTGATGGAGAATTTGTGGACTTCCTATTTAGTTTGCTCACCATTCCCTTCGCGGTTGAAAGGCTTCTCCGCCGAACTCTTCCCTAGGGAGTATAGATAATTTATATAACAGTGTTGCATATATTTATGGTGCAAGGTATCTGAAAACCCCAGGTACTAAAGACACGCTACTCAAACCTAAGCTTGCCTTCATGTATCTATCAAACAATACGATCTTTTCAACTGAAGAAGCAATCCTCTATCTGTATTGCCATGAAAATATAATGAACAGCAGCACGTGGCATTTGTCTACCAGTACTACTCCGCCTTCTAGCTCCTATAGAACTTCTCCCACAATTTATGTGGACCCGAAAGGACACGGAAGTTATGTTGCGAAGAGAGGAATGTTTATGGTAAGTGATGATTTAACTGTTATGCCTTTGTGCTTGCTGTCCAGTCTCTCTATTCTGAAGGGTCTAGAAGTGCCTGCATGTGATATAGAGGAAATTGAGATTGATATTGGAGAGGATGAGGAAATGATTTATTATTTGATCTTTCAATTGCGGATGTGATTATTAATATGTTCATATTATAAGCAGATTCTATTCTGTTTTGCAGGCCTTGAGCATACTAAAAGCTTCATTGACCTCGACAGCTGCATAAACCAATGGCTTGAAATTGAACCTGGCCTCAATGAAACAGCCAAAGCAAGAACATTGAAGCTCGTCGCTAAGTTTCTGTCGTTACTACAGTTGTGACTAGTTCTGTTTTCTTCCATGTTGGATAGAGATTGTGCCTTTACATTCTGAAAGTTTGATTGTAACTGCAGCAAGTATAAGCTGCAGCTATCATGCAAATAATATGCTTGCAAAACACACTAAACGAGTTATGAAAATCTTCTCCCTTCTTTTTTTTCTCTCCCTTCTCTCTAAACCCTATCTAATGTATTCCAGCCGCCAGCCTATCTTTTTCCGTCTCCGGTTGTCCTTTCTTGAATCGTTACCCCCCTTATGTGTTTTCCCCCTTCTCCGCTTTCCCTCCTTCATCGTTTTCCCCATTCACCGCTCCCCTCTTTCTCCGTTATTGTTTTTCAGTTCAGATTTTCACCGTTGCTCGGTGTATTGCTGTTGTCAAAGTCGGATTTTGGGGCTTTACCTTTTCCGGTCAGAGACTCTTGTTGTGTCGGATTCCGAGGCCCTTTTCCGGTCTCGATTCTTGTTGTCTCGCTGTGGATCGAAGTCGCTTCCTTGACTGCCTTCTCCGGACTCACTTCTCTCAGCTCGCCTTCTCCGGCCTCTCTGTCCTCAGCTCGTCGGGTTTTTTGGAGTTTCAGATTCGTCAGGTTGACTTTCTGACCTCTGCTCTCTGATTATGGTTTATCTGGGTTCTACTCGGTCTGACGTGTCTCCGACTGTTATGGATTCGTCTTCTCTGATCAGTCAAGATATCCGGCCTGTTCCTATTGCTCCGGCTTCTCCTCAGAACCGGCCTGTTTCTTTTGCTACTGTAGCTAAGTCTCTGGCTACTGGCTCTTATTTTTATTTTCCGTCTGGGATTATGGATTCAGCGCGTCTGGTGGTTGGTTGTAAGTCCCCCTGTCCTCCTTTTAATGGCATGCCTGTGATCTCCTTTTCTGAAGGAGAGGTTTCGAAATTGGCTGAACCTTTTAATAAAACATTGGTTGGCAAATTTTCCTATGGAATTCCAAAAATCTTCGAAATCACAAAGATGTTGAAGGACTTAAGTTTAAACGCTGGGTTTAATGTTGAGGGACTTAAATTTAAACGCTGGGTTTAATGTAAGATTTATGGATAGCAGACATGTGACTATCAAATTGTTTCATGAGGAGGATTTTAACAGACTGTGGTTGATGGAATTTGCTAATGTTAATGGAGCCCCTTTGAGGTTCTTTAAATGGTCGCCGCTATTCTCTTTTGAAGACGAATCTTCGGTGGTTCCTACCTGGGTTTCCTTCGAAAAGCTTCCCATTTTCTTGTTTCACAGGGAGGCTCTGTTTGAGATTGGGAAACTATTGGGTAAACCAATTAAGATAGATGGTTATACAACGAATAGAAGCAAGTTGAACCAGGCTAGCATTTGCATCGAGTTAGATGTATCGAAGGCTTTGCCATCTCATATATGGGTGAAAATTCTAGGTAAAGGAAATGCTATTAAAGTTAATTATAGTAGAGTTCCTCACTACTGTGATCTTTGCCATAAGCTGGGTCATTTGGCTGCTAACTGCTTATCTAAGGAAGATCAAGTATCCATTGAGAAGGAACTGCATAAAGAAACTCCTATTGATCTTCAATATGATAGGGGAAGCAATCTGCAGAATCTGGATGAAGTTTGGCATACGCAGGCTCAGCGAGGAGGTCTAAATCAAAGGGGCAGAGGTTATCATCATTGGGGGTGGAAGAGGTGGCAGATCTAGTTTAAATGGTACTGGTTCTACAGAAAACTCCATTCTTTCTTTGCAAACGGGATTGGTGTCTAATTCTTTTGAGGCTCTTGAAGAAGAGGAAGTGGTTGATAGGGTTTTTTCAGAGGAGGATTCAGAGGTAGGAGACACAGTGGCTTTGGAAGATACTATTGTGGTACTGGAAGTTGGGGATTTGTCTCCTTCTTCGTTAATTGTAGAGAAAAGTTTTGTATCAGGTTCGGTTGAAAAGGTAAGGGAGGTAGCAAGTGTTATGGTTGATCATTCTATTGAGCTTGAATCGAGTGTTGCCGATGTTGATATGATTCTGGAGGAAAACACCAATTTGGCAGATATTTCGCGTCAAAGTTGCGCCTCGCCAGCGGAATTTTAGAAGTCATTCAGTCGGGAGCTTGAGAGGATCCTTGAGACGTATTACAAGGCTTTATGGACCTTTTATTTTATCTCCTGTGGATCCTACTCCCATTGTTCCAGCAGATATGGAAGTTGAGGAAAGTGAAACAATGGAAGAATTTATGGGACAAGTTGTCGAGCCTACTGTGCCTCCTTCCCTGCCACTGGAAAAGAAAAAAGGAAGAACCACAATCGATTAAAGCGTCTTATTCTTCCTCTCTTCCCATGGTGAAAAAGGTGTTAAAAAAGTCTAGTAGGTATATCCCCAAGAATAAAATCAAATGAAGATCTCTTTTCTATGTTTGGCTCATTGGCTCTGGTGTTGCCTTATTGAGTATGGTGGTTGGTAATTTTCAATCGATGATTGGTACTTCTATGGAGCAGTTGTAATTATTTTTGCTCGACTTTGGATCCTCAGATTTTGTCGATGGTGATATTAGCTTATGGCGAGAAGAACTATTAGTAGGACTAGCTTTTGCTCGTATTTCTTTTGTGCTAGGTGGACTTCCATTTGAGTATTTTCTGAGATGTACTCGGTTCATATAAACCCCTGATCAGATTGTCTTATTTTAAATAACGACTCGCTCCACCTTTAACCAAAAAAAAAAAAATGCTTATGGTACTTATTTTGTCATATATTCAATCTTTTGGCCATTATTCGTCTTGTACTTTAGTTCTTTAACAAATTTGTGGTTATTCTTGCCTGATATTGCTAATATTTGTGAGCTTCCAGTTTACAAGAAAAAGAATCTTGTATCCTTGTCTTTGTGGCAACTAAAGTTGCTCAAATTATAATTTTATTTATCTAATGAATGCGGGTATAATTCTTTAATCTAATCCTCCGATTCGGCCTTTCTAAAGCGCTTAACTCGATCTTCAAATTCTTCGCTTAGGATTTATAACTTCAAAGTCGGCAAACGCCGATGCGAGAGTTTCGCTAGATCTCGACCTAATCGTGAACTCGAGGCTAACGATGATTTAACTTTTGGGGATTTGATGAACTCCACGAAGGACGCTTCTAGATCGTCACATGATTTAGCCTTTGATCTTCTTTAGAGGAAGTTTAGCCGGCAGGAAATGTTTCTCCAATGGCTTTTGAGCTTGATCTTGGATCTAACGCCATGTAAGAACTTCAAGAGGTTGATCGGTTTTATCGGGCTTTTGGATTTGATCTTACTTTGACAAGGGTTGATCTTCCAATAATGTTTTTCGCGCGCAGTTTTTCTTCGATCAAACATCCACTTCTCAATTCGGATGAACTCATAGTGCTTGCTCAACTTCAAGGCGGATCTCGAGAGAAGGATGGAGGGATTTGCTCGCCCGAACTTGTGATCTTGCCGTGGAACTTCTGGTGTCTCTTATCTCTGTGTATGGAAATGAAGGAGGGTGATCTTCAATTTCTATTTATGGAATAGTTTTCCATATATGTTGGAGCCCATTCATATATAGTACATTCATTCACATATAGCCTAATACATTAATTCACATATAGGACATTAACATACATGACAGTCCATTTCAGTCGTCCAATTTATTCACATGCCAATGTAGCCAATTTAGATGATTTACTTTGGCCCAATTTACTTATGGTTTACTTACATGCCAACACCCATACATAATTTAATTTAAATTTATATATTAAAAAATATCTAGTAATTTTATTTTACAATTTAATTTAGTAAAATTTTAAAATTGTATTTTATTTTTTAATATATATTTTTAAATGTCACTTTAATACTGACTTGTTTGTGAATAGTGACTTGTTTGTCTGGTTTGAGTCTAAGAGACTTTAACCCAAATCAAACTAACACAATCTTCGTTCTTCTACTAACATGCAGAATTGAATCAGGACAAGAACATTGTTTGTTAGGAGAATCCATTAGCTTATGCCTAAGTCTTTATTTTTTATTTTTTTTTAACTAGAATTCGACCTTGATTCTAACTCTCCAACTCTTTATCACCACTATATAAGGACCTGAACCCATTCATTCAACTCACACATATTTACTAAGAACGACCAAGGAAGAGGAATTGAGAACGGCAGAAACCAGCCACTAGAGACACATCCACAGGGGCGTACCTTTCCGATTCAAATCCGGTGAGTGCCAAGATTCTTATTGCCAATTACCAGCAGTCAGATTATATTTCGCCTTCCTGTTCCGCCTTCAATTACATCCGGCCAGAGGTGGAGGAGCCAGAGGAGTGAAGCCGTGAGGCTTGGAAGAGAGAAGAGGCGCGGTGAGGAGGTGCTGTAAGGAGGAGGAGCAGCGGTGAGGAAAGGCGCGGTGATGGCAAGTCTAAGAGGAGTGGCCGGCTATGGTGAGAATGGCGTGAAGGGGGAGGAATTGTGGAGAAGAAGAAGAACTGATGATGTGAATTGGGATTTGGCACCCTTTTCTCTTTTTCTATTTTACTCCCTCTTTCATACCACTAAAATCTTTACAAGCTTTCCATTTACTTTTATGAAATTCACTATCTCTTTCTATTAATATTTTAATCCCTTCTTTCATACTTTATTAATTTTATTTCTTAATTTTTACCATACATTTATTACTTTATCTATATATATCCATTTTTTACTCAAACTTCTTAAAACTTGTGCAAAAAAAAAAAAAAAAAAAAAAAGAGGAAAGAGATTTATGGAACGGAGGGAGTATTGTTTTAACTTTTCTTTTCTTTGAACTCTTCCTTTCTTATTTATTTCTTTTGCTCTAATTGTACCGCGTTACTTCGTAGGAACCAAGAATAATGGTGTTCTTTCGGAAAATAGCCCCTACTTCGACACATGGTCAACTTTTGGCGATATCCTACCGTGAAGATGAGCCCACCAAAAATTGCACGCTGGTACCTGTTGATGATCCACTTATCGGACGCTACCCGAGTCGATGGCTAAAACTGGTGAATACCCTATCTTTGCCGGAATGGACTAGCCAACAATATGACATGTCGGGTCGTGTAACCAAGACGTTGATCCTCCGTAGTGCCCATGCCGAACTGAAGAGCAATTCATCCTTCCGAACTTTAGGGCGCCGAATCTTAGAAGGCAAGGCCAGCTGGACTCATGATTCATTCAAGGCCGAGGAGAGATTCAATACATCCGCCATATCGAGTGGACTAAGACATCTTGGGCCGATGTGAGGCAACGTTGCGGTCATCCAGGATCTATGATGCGGTCAATGCCTCACTTTTTACCTACGACTTTGATTCCAACATCATGAAGGCATTTTGTGAAGCCTGGTGCCCGTCTACTAATTCACTTCATATGTCAAGTGGCGAGATCTCCATTACCCTATGGGACTTGAAGCACCTTGCCGGTCTACCTATAATTGGTGCTCTTTATGATGAAGTTAATCCTGGTGCGATAGAGATCACGGGTTCACCTCGCATGCGCTGCTCATTTCCGTCTCATGCCAAGCCTTGTACCATGCATTCCATAAGTTGAAGACTAATTCGAATGGCGATCGCAATGTTCCTGTTACCTTTGAGAGATGGGTGCGCTTCTGGTGCAGCAAAGAAGTGAAGTATCCGAAACCTCCTCCACGTGGAACGAAGGAGAAAGAACGCGGAATGCCGGAGAAAGCTGCACTTCGTGTAACCCACAACCCACTTGGCGGTATTCCACATCATGGCGATTGGACTTCCGATGATGACTCTTTATTTGCCATGCTCAATATTAGCCAGGGAAGATCCAAAACAGAAGTATTCCTAGCTGCTTATCTCTCATGCTGGTTATGCGCATTCGTCCTTCCAATCAAAGATGTTGGCGTGATACGTCCGAGTACTTTCAAGCTAGCGGTCAAGATGGCACGTGGGAAACCTGTAAGTTTGGCAATTCCAGTATTGGCATCCATTTATAAAGGGCTCAATCAAATTGTAGATTCTTCGCAATTGCCTCAAATTAATCGCCCATTCCCTGCTCATTTCGGCCCATGGTCGGTCATGTAATTATTTCAAAACTCATCATCCAGTGTTCCGCACATCCCAAAGCCCTTCTATGGTTCAATTTTCTGGAGAAGGTAGCGCGAAACGATATTCTCCGAGAGAGGCTCGCAAGAAAATTCACAAAGGGGCCACAATAGTATGGAATTGTACGAAGCCCACCGTGTATTCTTTCGTCGATAACACAAATGCCTTGCTCGTGGAACGTGAGTTCTTTGCTAGCATCCGATCATCATTCCTTACATTGCGAAATGGTGAACGATTCATCCTTGAGCCATACTCTCCTCATCGATTTAGTCGTCAATTTGGATTTCATCAAGACATCCCATATATTCTTGCTCGGACGATCCTGAGTTGTAGCTTGGATGAAGGTTTACGCCAGGAGGATTAGCATGGCGGAAGATACTAAGGCAAAAGCGCTTTTTCCTCGAGCCTCTCGCTATCGCTAAGCTATTTGGAAGGGTACTTAGATTGGTGGAAAGAAGTAGTGGAGATTACCTTGAAAACAATCTTGACCAAACCGACAACCAAGAAACCTTTGTACAAGAACCTCAGATCTTTCGGTGCTTCGAAAAGACAAATGTAAGCAATCGGTTATAACCAATGACTCAAATTTCCACTACCAATGTCTCAAGGATGCTCCGGTGAAAGTTAAAGGCAAAGAATCTACCGCTAGGATTTCGATAACCCAAATTTCTATTTCCGACGATCAAAGGATGTTCCGTGAGAGCTAAAGTCAAGGACTCGCTAGGATTTCAACGAATCCATTTCACCGCCGACGATCAAAGGATGTTCCGTGAGAGCTAAAGTCAAGGACTCTACCGCTAGGATTTCAACAACTCCAAATTTCATCGCCGATGCCTCCAAGGATGTCTCTAAAGGTAAGCAATAGTTTATCTCCTTTTCTTTTGTGGCTTTCTTATGTTCTTCCCTTTTGACACTATTCCTTCTATAGGTAAAAGAAGGCTATTTCGACGCCAAGTGAGTGCGAGCTATAGTAATTCAGATCGTCATTGAAGAGGTAAAACAAGGAATCACCCGAGCAATGGAAGATAAGGTCCTTCAAAGTGCCCGTAGTTCTTCGGCATTAATGGAAACTTCAGAGAGAGGTAGTTATTTGATATAAAACCTCAATTTGCATGTCTTATCCTTCGTGATAACAATTGCTATCTTTTTGCGCTTGGAAAGTAGCATCCCTTTATCTCACATTGAGGATCACAAACATATGAAGTGGAGGGTTCGAGAACTACCATCGCCCCGCAATCGCAATCGAACTACAATCGTGTTTAGTGAAGACGGGCGGTGATTCACCCTACCGTTGCTCACCAACATGTTGGTTCTTCTCGTCCTGCTGCCTCAGCCTTTGTTGGGAAACATCTTGTATCGAATTGGCAAAAAGATTGCGCAGACCTCTTGTGGGGACGTCTTAAACAAAAGATTGACGATATTCCTTTGGAGGAGGTTTTGACTTTGAAGGAAGAGATCCCAGTTGTGTTAGAATCACTCAAGCCTTTTGAATCGATTGACACTTCACATTTGGAAACCTTATTTGCCTCTTTCTTTGAGAAAGCTACCAAGTTTATTTCTGCAAAGTCCGATGTTGCTGACATGCCCTCCGGAGAATTACTTGCTCAACATATTGCCACGTGCGGGATCCATCTCGGAGAGGCTAAAACAAAATTGGCTACGAAATTTGGTGAGATTGAGACAATGACACAGGAGCTCAAGTCTTTAAAGAGGAAAAGAAAGGAGCTCAAAGCGGCTCTGGAGCTTAAAAAAGAATCTCTTTACATTATAAGAGCCGATGTTGCCAAGATAGAAGAAGAAGCTGATGCATTAAACAATGGCTTCCTACCAATTGATGAGGCTAAGAACCGTCTGAGCACCATGAAGGCCGAATTGAAACCGCCATGAAGAGTCAAGAGCTTGACACCATTCTAGGAATCATTGTCGCTTTAGCTTTTTTCTTTCTTTTTTTTCTTTGTCTTTCAAAGGTTGTAATTGACACTATCATTCTTTGAAATGCATAATAAAACATACTTTTCTTTTTGTCATATTGCTCTTGTACGTTCTTTTTTATTTTGTCTAAGTGTCATGCAAAGTATAACATCATTCTTGTAAAAAAGAATCATTCTTATCACATCTATGAATTCTTGTAGCAAGGCTACGCAAGTCGCTTCTTCCTCTGGACCTAGGTGATGAGACGATATTTAGAGTCTCATTGGGTCCTTTTTAGCGGTCTTTGTTAGTCTTTGTTTATGGTTTTATAGTTTCTTTGTGCGTTTTTATGCTTTGGTGTTTTGTTTGTGTTTTGTAGGATTTTTGTGTCCCGAAGGTGAAAATCGGAGTGATAACATTGGTTCTAGATATTTGAATGTAGAGTAACTGGGCGAAAACGGAAGTGGATTTGGAGTTCGGACGAAGAATTGAGAGCCGTTTTACCGAAGCTTGCAAAAGTGAAGTTTTACGGAGCAGTCTATCCATTTTGTCCATAACTCTCTTATATGATGTCCGATTGAACTGAGCTCGGTGTCCACGGAACGATAATTCAAAGGGCTACAATTTTAGTTGTGGAAGCATCGGAAAATTCTGTCTTTACAAAACGTTACGGAGATTTTAAGCTTGCCGCGGCAAGATTTTAGGAGGCAAAAAGAGGAGCTACACGGGGTTTCTCGCCACAAGTAGATTCAAGTAGAAGGCCCAGATTCAACATATTTTTTCCTTTTTAGGTCAGGATTAGGTCATCTTTTGCCATAACTTCTTATACTTGATTTTTTCATAGAAAAAGCTCCGAGAACTTGGTTTTGACATTGATTGATTGATCTTTGGAGCTTGGTTTACCTCTTGTAAGAACCATCGAGATCGAATTCTTGGTAATTATTGATAACTCTCTATTGTTTATCTTCAATTCGTGTTTTCTTCTGTTTATCGAATTGTATGATCTTGCATGCAATTATCACCATGTTTATGCTTTGCGTAATCTATACCATGAATTCTTTCATCTTTGCTTCCTCATGAGTAGTTAATCACTCAACACGGTAGTTATGTGATAGTCTTGCATATTCGCTTCTAGGGTTAGGATTCATTCATATAGGTTCGTCTAGTTCAAAATCTTCGTAAACCTTCAATCCAATATGCTAGTTCAAGACTTTCAAAATCGTTTTCAGTTAAGGATCGTGGATTGACGACCCACAATTTCTCTAGTTCAAAACATTCAAATAACGATCGTTGAATCGATTGATTGATTTCAGACGACTGCAGGTGACAAATATGAATGGTTGCCCTAGAACTAATTAGCATTACTTGATCATTACTATGTTGTTCATCTTCTCTCTTTGATCAAACCAGCTTTATATGTTTCGCTTTAACTCAGGTTTTAGAAGTACAATCACCAAATCTATCTCACATTTACAAACAAACTGCTTACTCTCATTCGCTGTGGTAGCCTCGATTAATTCCCTAGAGAACGATACCGAAGTTAAGCATAGTCTACAAATACAACTTATTCTCTGTTATTTAGAGTATAATTTGATCTCATCAAATTTGGCGCCGCTGCCGGGGAATTAATTCCTATTGCAGCGTTTAAGTGTGATTTTTTGTTTGTTTATAGTTTTATTTTGTTTAGTTAGTTTTTGTTTTGTCGGAACTACTCGTGGTTTCTTGTCTTCGTGTGTGTAGGAACTTATGCAACCAAGAAACCGTATCTGATGGATATGTACTTTATCCGCCAGAAAGAGAGGGAACTCCTTCGTAGTTTCCGTCAGTTTCCTGGAGAAAGATTCTATGATGCGTGGTATCGGCTTCGAGAGCTTGAGAAAGGGTGCATAAATGCTAGTTTGAGCAGTAGGGATGTGATAGGATGTTTCTATTTTGGATTAACCGAGGATGATCAAACGATATTAGAAGAAGCCGCAAGACAACCCATGGATGAGTTTAAACTTAAACAATTCTTTGAGTTTGTCAATTCTTTGAGTTTCGCGATGTTGTTGCATGAGGACATCGAGTGTGAGAGGACAAACCGCCTTTTGAAATGATTTCCGAATCGCCTCATCAGATAAGAAGAAACCCATTCTACTCCCTTACCTGCTGAGCTGACTTCTGAATCTGCCCTTACTATACAAGAAGAAATCCATTCTACTTGCTTACTTGCTGAGCTGACTTCTGAATCTGCCCTTACGGTACAAAAAGAAACCCATGATTCGCACGTCACAGTCCCATCATACACATTGGATTGCCCAAGGAGTTTCGACCCACTTTGTCGTTTTTATATTCCCTTCGATTCTATAGTTATTTTTTAGTTTTAAATTTTCCGATTTGTTTAATTCTAGTTTGGTGGAATCATGGAATTGTTAGAAAACTTGAGGAGAGGAGCTAAGGATGTGTTGGTCCAGATAACGGCAAAGTAAAAGACCTGGGGTGAATAGTCTTTAAAACTTTTGTCGATAAAACAATTTCTCGTAAAGTCAGTAACTTTTGATACTTATAGCCGTAATAGCGAAGTCCTTCCGATAAGTGCACGTGCTCAAGAAGGTAGTAAAGTGTGTAAATTACTTTGCAAGTAAGTAAAGATGTAGCAAGTAACACAAGAGTTTTATAGTGGTATCCAAGGTATGTAATCCTTCAACTAATCCACTTCGGCCTTTCTCAGACCTAGAATCCACTAAGACAGATAATTGAATTCACCTTACAAATATCTTCCCTTGATTCCTAAATACACTAGGTTTCCAAACAAGTGTTCACCCTGAGTTCTTCCCCGGCTTTCCCAGCCAAGTACTTCCTCTACTCAGAACCTTTCTTGGAGTTATTCCTTAGTTTCCCAAACTAAGTACTTCCTCTACTCCACACCTTTTCTTTTCTGGTGTTGGTTAAGAAGAGTTTGTCAGATTGGTAGATTAATAATTTCCACAGTATGTAATACTACCTTCTGGAACAAGGGTCAGTTAACACACTTGGACAAAGGTGTGGTGATATGTTCTTTTCTGACCTAAGTCTATGTTCTTCGTTCAGGAGAATGAATATCTTAGCAAGTCGCAACGGTGCTTCAATTCAACTCCTTCACAATAGATATAGCTTGTTAAGGATCCGGACACTTAGAACTTTCATGCTACTTAGAATCAAGAGCTTGGTCGCAACTGTAAAGCTAGAGAGTAAGTGTAAGGCGTTTGTATGCTGAGTGTAGGATATGAAATTCACTGCTCAAGTGTGTCTTCAAGCCTTCTAAGTGGTGATATTTATAGGAGAAAATCAAGCCGTTTGAATTACTATCCGTTAAGCTATTGAGATTCAAACTATAAAAAATCCGCTGATAGTACTACAGAACTTTTGTCTCTTTGTTCAGAGATAAAGCTTTTGGTCACGAAGTTCGCAATGGTATTAAATGCATCAGATTATCTTTTGTCCCGTTGTACCAACGGAACTATGCACGTTGTCTGAGGCTGTGCACGTCGCTATCAGAAACTCCAAGCCTTTCAGAAACTAAGGAAAACATCGTTTCTTCTAGAAACATTGTTTTCACTAAGTTATCTTTTCAGATATGGTTTCGAGGCACAATTCCTTAGTCTTCGTAATCTTGCGCCTTCATATCTTCAGATAGTTGATCTCTTTCTACTGGATGCCTTCTTCTTGGTCTTCTTCAAATATATGAAATTACATTCAGAGACCTAACATCCCATACAAGATTTACTAGACTAATCATACTAAGTATACTTCGCCATAATATTCAAGTGAACCAAGAGTACTAGATACCTTTTCGAACTAAGGTAAGTCATTATGGTGTACTGATCAAAACTAAACATATATTTCCTAACAAATTTCCCCCTTTTTGATCAGTCACCTATGACTACCTTTAAAAACCTATTACAACTTTGGATGAGGAAACAATCCATCACTTAAACATTTCTTCAGATTTATCATTCTTTTTATTTAAGTGCAGAAAGTAAGACACCAACCAAATCACAAGGTGTGATCTTTGCTGTCAGGTTATCTTTTCATTAAAAGGTATCTGAGAGTAGGTTCATCAGATAACAGAATTACAAGGTAAGCACAGATAACTTTTACAAGATAATTAAGCAGTAAGTACAATCCGCAAAAATAAAAATACACAACTAGTAGGACAACAGGAAAGTCCAAGTTCCAAGTGAACATCCTAACTAGCTGGCCTTCATCCTTCTTCATTCTTCATCATCTGGTCGAATGTAAGCAGAGTATCTGATGATATCGTCTGAGTAGTCAGTGAGAGCTTCTCTGACGAAAAGTTCAAACTTTCTAGAGGTCGCAACATACTCCTTGTATGATCTTTCTGTCTTACATGTTGTACGAGTCCTTTCGACCCAGAGATATCTGCCCCAGAGCCAGGCATGCTCAATCTGTATGGAAGATAACTTGAGTTCTTGGTACACTTTACTAAAGTATTTCAGATCTAGCTTGTATTCTTCCTTTGTCATGTAGAAGTTTTCATAGACCATTACTGTAGTTTTTGGTACCATCTTGTTACCAAGAACATTGAGTTTCAAATAAACATCAGTTGTCAGAGTAGGGCAAACGCCAAGAAGCTCTTTTTCAATAGCTTGTTTTCCTAATTGCTATCTCAAAGGATAGTGCATCTTTTAATCTTTCATCAAATAGCAATTTCGTTTTGTTCTTTCTCCAGGCTATTAATTGAAGGAAGACTGGTTTTGGGAAAGGTTTTGAGGCAAATATTAAACTATTGATGCCCATTACCCAGAAACCATTGATGCACTTATAGACATTTGAGTTCAGATCTTCTGGAGTTGGTTCATACTTTATTAGTACTTCTTCAAGACTTAAAGTATCAACTCCTTGAAGTTTTTCAATTCGTTCTTTGATCTTCCTTTGTCTAAATGCTTCCCTTTGCTCTTTCTTGGAAAACTCTCTGTTACTTGTACCTGATGAGACTATAATTTAGAGTCTCATTTAGTCCTTTTTAGCGGTCTTTGTTAGTCTTTGTTTATGGTTTTATAGTGTCTTTGTGCGTTTTTATGCTTTGGTGCTTTGTTTGTGTTTTATAGGATTGTTGTGTCCCGAAGGTGAAAATCGGAGTGAAAACTTTGGTTCTAGATCTTTGAATGTAGAGTAACTGGCAAAAAACGGAAGTGGATTCGGAGTTCGGACAAAGAATTGAGATCCGTTTTAGCGAAGCTTACAAAAGTGAAGTTTTACGGAGCAGTCTAGCCATTTTGGCCATAACTCTCTCATATGATGTCCGATTGACCTTAGCTCAGTGGACTCGGAAAGATAATTCAATGGGCTACAATTTTCGTTTTTGAACCATCGGAGAATTCTGTCTGTGGAAAACGTTACTGAGGTTTTAATCTCGCCGCGGCGAATGACATTCTCGCCGCGGCGATATTTTGCGAGAGCAATTTGGGAGCCTAAACAGTGTTTCGCCGCGGCGAGATTTTCGATAACTTCACGTTCAGTAGAAAAACTCCTTTTAGGTTAGAATTAGGTTTTCCTTGGCCATAACTTCTTATACTTGATTTTTACATAGAAAAATCTCATAGAACTAGGTTTTGACATTGATTGATTGATCTTTGGAGCTTGGTTTACCTCTTGTAAGAACCATCGGGATCGAATTCTTGGTAATTATTGATAACTCTCTATTGTTTATCTTCAATTCGTGTTTTCTTCTGTTTATCGAATTATGTGATCTTGCATGCGATTATCACCATGTTTATGCTTTATGTAATCTATACCATGCATTCTTTCATCTTTGCTTCCTCATGAATAGTTAAATCACTAACACGTAGTTATGTGATAGTCTTGCATATTCGCTTCTAGGGTTAGGATTCGCTCATATAGTTCGCCTAGTTCAAAATCTTTGTAAAAACCTTCAATCCAATAAGCTAGTTCAAGACTTTCAAAATCGTTGTTAAGGATCGTGGATTGACAACCCACGATTACTCTAGTTTGAAATATCCAAATAACGATTGGTTGAATTGATTGATTGATTTCAGACCTAACGAACGTGTGACAAATATGAATGATTACCCTATAACGAATTAGCATTACTTGATCATTACTACTGTGCTCATCTTCTCATTGTTAAAAACCGTTATTTGCTTTATATTATTCTAGTTTTTAGAAACAACCAACTTACAAATCAATCTATTTTCACAAGTAATCGCTTGCTTTCAAACCGCTAGGTAGCTTAATTGGTTCCTTAGCTTAACGATCCGTGGTTAGCATTGTCTCATTCACAACAAATCGCTACTACTTGTTCTCTAAGTAATAATTTGAGCACATCAAATTTACCGCCGGGAATCAATTCCTCAGAAGCGCTTGATTGCAAATTTTACTGCTTTGTTTATAGTTTTCTTTTGTTTCGTTAGTTTTTGTTTTGTCAACTACTCGTGGTTTCTTGTCTTCGTGTGTAGGGACTTATGCAACCAAGAAACCGTATCTGATGCACATCTACTCTATCCTCCAGAAAGAGAGGGGACTCCTTCATAGTTTCCGTCAGTTTCCTGGAGAAATATTCTACGATGCGTGGTATCGGTTTAGAGAGCTTGAAAAAGGGTGCATAAATGCTAGATTGAGCGGTAGGGATGTGATAGGATGTTTCTATTTTGGATTGACCAAGGATGATCAAACAATATTAGAAGAAGCCGAGACAACCCATAGATGAGTTTAAATTCAAACAATTCTTCGAGTTTGTCGATGTTGTCGATTGAGGACATCCAAATAGGAGAAGATAAACCATCCCGCTGAGTCGACTTCAATCGCCTCACTGATAAGAAGAAACCCATTCTACTCCTTACCCGCTGAAATGATTTCCTAACTCGCCTCAAAGACAAGAAGAAACACATTCTACTTGCTTACCTGCTGAGCTGACTCCTAAATCTGCCCCTACGGTACAAGAAGAAACCCATGATTCACACGCCATAGTCCCATCATACACATCGACCCTGTGAGTTTCACCCACTTTTTCGCTTTTATTTTCCTCCGATTCTATAGTTATTTTTTAGTTTTTAAATTTTTGATTTGTTTAATTTTAGTTTGGTGGAATCATGGAACGTTAGAGAACCCGAGGAGAGGAGCTAAGGATGGCTCACAAATGTCGAGGATACCGGACGGATGCAAGGGATTCGCTCCCGCTTGATAATGGATAGCAAGATTTCAAAAGTCGAGCCAACGACTATAATAAAGGCGCTTCCGGAGGCAACCCGGGGTAAGTTTTTTATTATCATTTGTTATTTTTCTTTTCGTTGTCCTTCGCTTGCTTAAACTTGAAACTCGAGGATGAGCTAAAGTTTAGGTTCGGGGAGGATTTCATGTTTTTGTGTTCAGATTTATCACTTTCATAGTGGTGGTCTGAGCCACATAGGATTGCATATCTTTTTGCCTGTGCCTTATTTGTTCACGGGTGGTATGTTAGCCACTTTTATGTGTTTCTTTTGTTTTCAGCTTATGTTCAGGTCTTTAGCTTTTAGATGTAGTCTTTCGCCCGCATTTTCGCCTATTTTCAAATTTTCGCTGAGTCCGAGTCTTTAACCAAGTCGAACGTCCATTGTAGGTGTTAAATCCACTTGTCGCCACGCTTTTGTTTGATGATTAATGGAAGTAGGACAGTGTATTTTTAATCCTACAAGGTCGTTTCTCTTTTAAATAGCAAGTTTGTTTAGCTCCTTGGTCCAAAAAACCTGTGAGAAGCCTAAGAGCCGATGAATTTTTTTTGTATCGGCAAATGTATTGTGTGATTTCCTGGGTAGTGCAAGTTTTACGACATTACTGCTTTTCATACTTACGTACTCCTTGTTAGGGATGACTTAACGACATGCTATTTTTAAGTTTCTTCCCTGCTCCAAGGAACATGTTCGGGGAGAGAACTGTTATCTCATGACTTTTATGTGTTGTTTTGCATTATTGTCAAAAGTTTGTTTACTTCTCCTAAAAGCTTATTGATATTTTAATCTCGGGTGGATCTATGGTCTTCATTGATCACCGTTAGTCGTGTTAGGCGTGTTTCAAATACTACCTATATACCGGCGTGGTCCTAAAAAGTCATATGTCCGTGAGGGTTGATGGCACGACACTAAATCGACACGCATAAAAGTGGACTTTCGTAAAATAGACACCGCAAAAAATTGAGATTAAAAGAGCCCAATGAGGCCAAGCAATCAATATACAAAGAAGTATTTGATCGAGATTGAATCGTCGACGGATTAGGGGAGGTCAGCTTTTGTTTTCTGAAAAATTGAGTTGCCAGTTAAGTCCCTTTCGATCTAATGAGACAAGTGCAAAAGCATAAGATATTCTAGGAACCTTTGTGACGCAAGTCACCTTCCCAATTTATTTTTGAGCTTATACCCCATTTTGATACTTCCAAGAGAGTGAGAGATACACTGCATTCACCTATGAGGGACTAGCGAGCTACACTTAAGTGCTATTTGTCTGGAAAACGATTGTGTTTGATTTTCTGTACACTATTTTGCCAAAGTTGGTTTGATGACAAAATTTTTGCATCTCGTGGACTTACTGTTTACAATGGTAGATTCGGCCACTGGGACCTCGACTCTTTGTTTGTTTTCGTGGTTTCGAGTCTAGTTGTGTCTAGGATTGTTTGTTTGCTCGAGGACGAGCAAAGGTTCGGTTTGGGGAGTTTGATGCGACTATAATTTAGAGTCTCATTTAGTCCTTTTTAGCGGTCTTTGTTACTCTTTGTTTATGGTTTTATAGTGTCTTTGTGCATTTTTATGCTTTGGTGCTTTGTTTGTGTTTTGTAGGATTTTTGTGTCCCGAAGGTGAAAATCGGAGTAAAAACGTTGGTACTAGATCTTTGAATGTAGAGTAACTGGGCGAAAACGTAAGTGGATTCGGAGTTCGGACGAAGAATTGAGAGACGCTTAGTTAAGCTTGCAAAAGTGAAGTTTTACGGAGAAGTCTAGCCATTTTGGCCATAACTCTCTCATATGATGTCCGATTGACCTTATCTCAGTGGACACGGAAATATAATTCAAAGAGCTACAATTTTCGTTTTGGAAGCATCGGAAAATTCTGTATGTGGAAAATGTTACATAGGTTTTAATCTCGCCGCGGCGAGGAAAATAGCTCGCCGCGGCGAGATTTGCGATAACTTCACAGATTCAACAGAAAAACTCCTTTTTAGGTTAGAATTAGGTCTTCCTTGGCCATAACTTCTTATATTCGATTTTTACATAGAAAAAGCTCATAGAACTAGGTTTTGACATTGATTGATTGATCTTTGAGCTTGGTTTACCTCTTGTAAAACCATCGGGATCAATTCTTGGTAATTATTGATAACTCTCTATTGTTTATCTTCAATTCGTGTTTTCTTCTGTTTATCGAATTGTATGATCTTGCATGCGATTATCACCATGTTTATGCTTTGCGTAATCTATACCATTCATTCTTTCATCTTTGCTTCCCTCATGAGTAGTTAAGTCACTCCAACACGTATAGTTATATGATAGTCTTGCATATTCGCTTCTGTGGTTAGGATTTGTTCATATAGGTTCGTCTAGTTCAAAATCTTCGTAAAAACCTTCAATTCAATAAGCTAGTTCAAGACTTTCAAAATCATTTTCGGTTAAGGATCGTGGATTGACAACCCACGATTACTCTAGTTTGAAATTTTCAAATAACGATTAGTTGAATTGGATTGATTGATTTTCACCAATCGTGACAAATATGAATGATTACCCTAGAACCTAATTAGCATTACTTGATCATTACTACGTGTTCATCTTCTCTCATTGTTAAAACCGTTATCCGCTTTATCTTATTCTAGTTTTTAGAAACAACCAACTTACAAATCAATCTATTTTCACAAGTAACTGCTTGCTTTCAAACCGCTAGGTAGCTTAAATGGTTCCTTAGCTTAACGACATCATGGTTATCTGTCATGCCTCACAACAACTTCTTACTACTTGTTTTCTAAGTAATAATTTGAGCACATCAAGATTTCTTCGAGTGGGTACCGTAAGTAATTCTGGTCCAATTGAAAATCCCACACTTCTTTCTTCAATAAGAGGTGTAGGGTCTTCTTCCTCATCATCTTCTTCACGAGTTGCCACCGAGGCCTTGTTTCCATCTTCGACCAACATTATTCTTCTTTTCAGAAGGCTTTTCAACATCTTCTGCATAGAAGATTCTTTTTTTTTTTTTTTTTTTGAGTTATTGGCAGCGTTAGGAACTTCGTGAGACTCTTTATTAACAATGGGGGGTGGGGGTAGGAGAGCTTGACTAGAGGTAATTTTTAGAGGTAAAGCTTTATAAAGTCAGCTGTTTGCTTTTCCTCTTGGTTTTTCCATTTCCCCCCCTTGGTCATAGGAGGCTGATCAATATGTTCTGACAGCTTCACAAAGGATTCTGAGATGGAGGCAAAGCTTCCTTGTAATCGTTTATAAGCTCGAGTGATTTCTTGCAGTTCAACTCTTTAAAGCATATTCTGGTTAGCAAAACCAGTTTCTTCATCATTTAGCTTTGCTACCTCAGAGACCACTTTTGTTATATTCTCAATAGCCACAGTGGAGAGGTAGTCAATGAGCTGTATCAAATCCTCATCTTCCGCTCTTTGCATGGCCTCTTCTCCGAATGAAGGATAAATCTGATCCTTCCGCAAGTAAAGGCCAAGTTTTTTTGAAGGCAAGAGGTGCAGACTCTATAAGCTCCTTGTCTTGATCAGAGCATTCCTTAAACAGATTCTCAAAAATCTGTTCTTGCTCACTCCATACATCACCAACAGATTTTGGCACCGGAATTATCATCAAGGGGTCAAGTATTGGTGGAGCAAAGTCCTGTGAAGTGTATTTGTCCTTCAGAGGCGTTGAATCTTTATGTTCTGCTTCTTCTTCAAAATTCCAATACAAGAACTCGCTTATTTTGTTTAATGGAAGCTCTCGCCTTCCATAGCGCCTCTGCCTTGATTCTCCTTATCAATAGCTTGTTTAGCACTGGAGAATTTGTAATTCAGTAGAGTCGCTTCCTCTCCGAGAATGAGATCCACAACTTTCGAGGTCGCTTCCTTTTCACATCTTGGTTTGTACCTCAAGATGCAGTAGCTTCAGTCGCAAGTCTCCGAGATGAGATATCTGACTCTAATTCGGCAAATACGCAGAGTCGATTATCATCAGAGAGTTCTAAGATGTCCTTGTGTAGCTTCTTGCTGGAGGAATCATCTTGATGGTGAGAGGCAGAAGTGGTTGGTTTCTTCTCAGATTGTTTTGCAACAACTGAGGGTTGCTGTGTGGAGATTGTTCTGCCTGCTCCAGGTGGCTGATCATCGTTGTTATCATTATCACCATCAGAATTATCTTTAGACGCATCATGTTTACAGGAGGATGGTAGAGAAGTTTGAGATTTGTCCTTTTGATCTGACTCCTCTTTGTTATAAGAAGTTGGAGTCTTAGCAGAAGAAGCTCCTTATTGTAAGTGATGTGGAAGTATAGGATGACGAATCATCTGAAGCTTCTTCTGCTTATCCGTATTCTGAAAGAGTTCCACCAAATGGTCGCACACAGTATTTCTAAATCCCGTACTTATACATTCATTGAGTCTATGTTTATCAGTTGGTAGCAATCGATGAACGAAATCTTCCAGGGATTCATACTGCTCTTTATTTAAGGCCATCACCATCTTTAAACAGTAGTTTTAAGGCTAAGTCTCCGACTTTCTCGCCATTGTGAAAAGTATTCCATCCGCTTTGTCGTATCAAAGGGTCTCAGACTCATCGAGTAATGAGAGATACTCCCCATCGAAAGAGTTAACATCAAAGGTTGAAGGACTTTGAGGAATAGGCGACGAGAGAACCCGTCGCAAATAATAGGTTTAGAAGTCTTGTTGGGAGAGGCGGTCCGTGTTTCGATATTTTAGTCGATTTAGGAGACTTTAGATTTTTCTCCTTTTCAACTTCCTTTTCTTTCTCGATCCTCGCATCGGAGGTTCAAACATGTTTTCGTAAACCCGCATGATTTCAGGTGTCCTCTAAAGCCATGGCTTTTCAAATTGGCTTCATATTTCTTCTCGCTTGAGCTCAGATAAAAACTCAGATTCTCGAATGATCGAGAAGTGGTGTTCTCCTTCTCCAAAGCATTTCGCTTCGTCCTTCCTTTTTCAAGATCACCGATTTGCATCGATCGATTGGTATCTGAACTCGAGTGGGTTCCACGCCTTGGTTTTGTTGTCGAGTGACTTTTTCTTTGTTTGAAGTTTCACACTTTGGGCCCTTCCAGACAATGTCTCATTGCCATCCTCGGCATCTTTCTTGGTCACAACAAGAGAAAGACTCCTCTTTGAAGAGAGTCAGAACTTGGTTTGCGGTGATTTTCTTCAAGAAGGACACATGCCGGTAGCTCAGAATTCTTGAAAGGCATTCAACATATCGACAAAGATCACCGATGGTCGTGATGTCGAGTAAACATGTCTTTCTTTATCGTAGCTTCTTCCTTCTAACCTCTTGCATTTCGCAGGTTTACACTTTCGGAGGGGTTGGTTGTTTTCCCTCGTGTCTTGCTCAATAAAAGAGATGTCAGGGTAAAGCAAGATGTCGGCTTCTTCTTTAGATGTGGCTTGACTTTTGGTACCTGCTAAGGATGCATCGACATTGATGTCTTCATCGATTATGTCTCTTTTAATCTTCTCTTAGCAAGTTCTTCCACTTTCTTAGCAAATTTTTTCTTTCTCGAGGTTCTCGCTTCTTAAAAGTCGACCCTCGTAAACTTCAATTCCTTTCTTTTACTAGTATAGCCTTGTGCTTGTTTATCGATCACCTTTGGCAATTGGTGTCCGATCTCCGAGTATTATCCCCGATTTCAAGGATATAGCGATTTTCGTAATCAAGGCCACTTATTTTGTAGTTCGCTTCCATCAACAACTGAGGAGAGAATTTTATCTTGCTAATGAACCTTAGGAAAGCGATTTCCAATTGAAATCCTCCGACCGATCGTCAGTGGTGCTCAGAAAGCCAACATTCCCCAACGCTCCATGCTTACTGGTCTACTCCTCCAAGATTGTAGTCAAAACATCCGTGAAGGATTAATGCAATCAGATCCCAAGGTACGCCAGATGTTTTCTTTGACATCATGGTTGTTGAAGTAATCAGAGTCGTGTATCATCTGCATTGATGTGCTCCAAGCAAAATGCTTCAAAGCTTGGACGGAGGTGTCGGATGAATTCAAAGGCTATTTGGGAAGGCAAAAGAGTTTGCGTATGATTCAAGGTTCAATTTAACCACCTTTTCGAACCTTAGATTCTATTGACACATTTTCTATGTCTTCATCAATTATCTTCAAGTTGTTATAAAATTCTAGTACATCCATGAGTGAGGCACAAGAATGTTGTGTAGAGCAGAATTGTTTAATCCCTACCTTTTCAAGTAGAGGTAGTCCTCGCCTCACATCTCGTGGATGTTTCGAACCATTAATCACATACTCGTCGACAAGTACCTCCCGTAGTACTTTCGAGTTTTCATTCCACATCTTGAAATCAAAATCACCAGTGACTCTTCGGTTTTTTTATTTCAATTTGCTTTTCAGTAGTAACAGATGTGGTTTCTTGAGTCTTCTGAGTAGAAGCTCTTTTTGGACTGAGTAGAAGCTCTTTTTGGTGCCATCTCTCTTTTATAATAGTACGATTGGGAAGAGATGAAAGGAGTCAGTTGAAAATAGAAAGAATTTTTTGCAAAAATACTTTTGCATTTTCGTAAGGTTTTGAATAGGATTTGCAGAGATTTAGAGAGAAAATGCTATTCTTGGTGCAAATTGAAATGTAGGTTTAGGCAAAAGTAATTCTAATTGCCAAAACCTCGTTTATATAGCAATGCAAGTACATTCGATAGAGATGAAGTCTATACGTATATATCTCACACTTCTGCATAGGCGTGATGGAAAAGCGATTTAGCATTAAATGCTAGTGAGGTCAGTCACTTGGTTTCTGTGCGAGTGGGCTTTTGTGGACGCATCTCGGTCGTTGAATTACAAGTTGCTTTCATCAAGGGTTGAGATTGATTCTCTTAGTAATGATATCAATCAACACCGTAATTTTGCCCATTAATTGAATTTGTCTCAACTCGTCAAGTATCTTTCAACTTTTCGTAAACTCAGAATTAGTAGACAAACCGGATTCGTAAATCATTAAATGATCGTCAAAGATTTGTTTGAAATATTTCACAGAAAGGAAATTTTCAACAAATTTTTTTGTGTTGGTCCGTATAACGCAAAGTAAAAGACTAGGGGGTGAATAGTTTTTAAAACTTTTGTCGATAATAACTATTTCTCGATATTCAATGGATATCCGATACTTAGAATCAGAAAAGGAAGACTTAATAAAGATAAGTGCGTAAATGCTTAGTGTGTGTGTGTGTCAAATGTAAATACGTAAACGTAAATGACACAAAGAAGTATAGTGGTATCCGGAGGTATGAATCCTCCAACTAATCCACTTTGGTCTATCAGAGACCTAGAATTCACTAGAATGTATAATCGAGTTCTCCTTACAATGATCCTATTCTAAGAAATCCTTGGAATAAATGGTTCCCAACCAAATGTTCCCCCTGAGTTGTTCCCTAGCTTCTTCAGCCAAGTACTTCCTACACTCAGAAACCTTTTTGAGTTATTCCCTAGCTTCCCAAGCTATGTACTTCCTATACTCAATAACCTTGGAGTTATTCCTTAGTTTCCCAAATCAAGTACTTCCTATAATCCCAGAACCTTGGAGTTATTCCCCGATTTTCCAAACTAAGTACTTCCTACTCACGCCGGTTTTGGTGTCGGTTTCATTCGAGTTGTCAGATGAGCGTCTTAATAACTTTTCAGTTAATCAGATAGCTCTGTGAACTAAGTTACTTAATACACTTTACAGCGTATGGTATCTTGTTCGATTTTATACTGACCCAAGTCTTATGATATCTGTTCAAGAGAATGAATCTCAGATAGTTGATCTTTTGATTCAACTCCTTCACAGATAGCTTTGCTTGTTTAGGATCAGGACACTTAGAACTTCAGTCCTACTTAAGTATCAGAGGCTTTGGTCGCAACAGAAAGCTTGAAGGTAAGTAGTTTGCTTTGAGAGAGTAAGATATGTTCTGTGTTCAGATGTTCAGCGTATCTAAGGTGTCTTCTCAAGCAGTCTAAGTGTTGATATTTATAGATGAATTTGAATGCCATCAATAGTATCCGTTAGCTCAAATTCAAACTATTGATATCTGTGTACATCATCAGAAAGGTTTTGTCTTCTTCTTCGTAAGATACCGCTGCTTTTGTTCGACATTTCCGTCGGCATTAAATGCATTTGTACTATACTTTTGTCCTCAGAGTGTCAACTTAACTATGCTTTGTATCGTAGACTAGTGTTGTCTCGATTCTTTACATCCTTATCTTCATTCTTCAGATACCACTTGTTTTTATTGAAACAACTTTGTTTGCAATATATATTTCTCTTTCAGAAACGTGGTTAAAGCTCAAGGTATCTGAGAATAGATATATGTGGACACTTTCCTTGTTTTCAGATATGTTTCTTATTTTTCAGAGATCTCTTGTGACACAGTTTGTTTGAAACTATTCGTGTCTTCAAGATATCCGCTAAGATATCCGAACAATGATTCAAGAATCTTGTGCGCTTTCTTCAAGTCTTCAATGTCGCTGAGCTTGTTCGCTTGGATGTCTTCTTCGGTCTTCTTCATAAAATAAAATTACATTTTGAGACCTAACATCCTATACAAGATTAGCTAGACTATCATACTTAGTGGGTTTCCTCTTTTACAATGTTCAAGTGAACCAAGAGTACTAATCACCTTTCTGAGACTAAGATAAGTCATCATGTTGCTGATCAAAACTTAAACAGATATTTCTAACAAATTTTCCCCTTTTTGATCAGTCAACGATGACTATCTGACCTATTACAAATCTGGATGAGGAAACAATCCACCACTTAATCATTTCTTATGATCTTTTAATTCATATAATTAAGTGCAGAAAGTAAACATCAACCAAATCACAAGGTGTGATCTTTGCTGACAAGTTATCTTTTATAGAATACTATCTGAGAGTAAGTTCTTCAGATAAGTTACAACTAAAGATTACAGATAACTTCAATACATGATACAGTTAAGCTTAGTCAGCAAAAATTCAAAAACTACATAGTAAATTAGGACAATAGGAGTAACCAAGCTCCAAGTAAACATCCTAAAGAACTAGTCTTCAAGTCTTCAATCTTCAAATCTTCAACAGTATTTCTATGGATCAGTCTGCAAATTTCCTATCTCCAAACCTTTTGATGTCATCAGAATAATCATAGAGAAGAGTTCTGACGAGCATCTTTGTGTCTCTGGCAAATCCACAGACCTCTTTGTAGGTTTTGGTAGGATTTTTCTTGACAAAATGCTTGACCCATAGGTACTTTCCCCACTTCCAGGCATGCTCTATTCTGATATCTGAGAGCTTGAAGTAATCGTAGATAATCTTCAGATATCTGATGTCACCCTTGTATTGATCTTCCGCCGATAGAACGACTCATGTGGTTCCACAAAGAAGTCTTGGTCTTGTGCTGCTCGTGATATTCGTAATTTTGTGCACATCATCTGGCTTTCCATATGGACAATCATCAGAGAGGTCCTTTTTCATGGCTTCAGTTCTCTTGACAACTTCAAAATCCAACCAGGCTTTAATGTGATTGGTGTTGATCAAGGTAGGTTTATCCTTTCTCCATGCCATGAGTTGTTTATGAATTGGTTCTGGAAATCTTGAATTTACCAATAGATGCTTTAGTTCCAGAATCCAATAGCCATTTTTCTGATTGATGCACCTGTAGACAGAGGAATCATTGTCATACTTCACATACTCTATTTTGGCTTCTTCCGCCCGAGTGGAAGTCGACTTTGTCTTTTCTCGCCTCACCGCTCCTTCTTTGTCTTGAATTCTCATCGGTTGTTGCTTGAAGAACCACCGGATAGACTTGGTATTTCCAGAGGGTGTTTTAGCCGCCAGGCTTTGCGGCTATGGGCTCGCTTAGGCTTTCAATTTTCCTTTTTCCGTGAAGAGGAGCTTCATCTTCATCGCTTTCATCATCATCAAGATTAGATCTTGTGAGAGTTTTATCGCCTTCTTCATCGCTCGGGACTTGATTTGACCTTCTTCTTCTTCTTCTTCAAGATTCATCAATCCTCTAACTTGTCTTCTCCTTGGAGCCTTGGTACTTGAGGTTTCGTGCTATGGCCCTTGTTATCATTTTGGTTCCTTCAATGGTTTCGGAAGTACTACTATTTGCAAAGCAACTTGGCTTCGAGGAGGGTTCATCGATTCGAGTGGTGGTGGGAAGTTTTTCTTCTTCCTTTCTCGAGCCGCACTACCCAGATTTCTTCTTGTTTTCATCTCCTTCTTCCCATTCCCCGACTTTGAGGTCCAGATTTGTACTTTCTTTCCCCTTAGTCATTGTCATCGACTCGGCCTCATAAAGGAATCAGAGAGAGTTGAAGTGCCCTTGTAGATAATTATAGCAGTGACCAACTTCAAGTTCGGCTTTGAGCTCCTAATTTTGCTTGATAAGTCCATTGTCCTTATCGCTGAGCTCGCCAATGGGCCTAGGATGGCATCTCGCTTCAAAGAAGGTAACTTGCCTCTTGAAAGCTTTTTTCACTAAAGACGATCATCGCCCTTATCATTCCTGCATCTTTCCGAGCAATGACTATGCTAGTGGTTCTCGAGGATTAGCTCAAGAACTTTCTCATTTCGTAGGGACACTTACTTTTATTCGGGAAAGACATCTCCTTGTTCGAGTAGCCGGATTGCACACTGCTCTGTACCTACTGGAGTGGGGACGTCATGCTTTGTTGAAGATTGTAGGAGCAATCACTTCCTTTTCAAGTGAGAAACCGCTAGATGTTCATTGCGTGCTCGCCAAAATCTTGTCTTCTTCATCATCCGAGTAATCACCAAGGATCTTCATCCTCTTGGACATTTTCATCGATTGTATCGAGTCTAGCAACCATCTCAGAGATTGGTTTCTTTCCTTTCTGGGAGGAGGATGGTACTTCTTTCGAAGATGATGCAGCCTTAGCATCATGCTTGACTTCAGATACTTCTTCAGTATCGAGTTCTTTGGTGATCTCTTGCACAGCATCCCGTAGCTCTTTAACTTCAGAGTAAGCAATCATTTCTTCTAAGTATAGATCTTGTAGTTGATCAATCTTATCTCTGGATTTAGCTATTTGATCTTCCAGTTGAACATGGAGCTGTTGTTCTTCTTCCAACAGTTGTCTGAGTTGAGCAGTTCTGTTTTGAGTATTCAAAATTTTCTGATTGATTTCGTCAGAAAGCTCAACTACTTGTTCTGTAGTAACTTGATGTTGGTGAGAAGAAGGATGAGTAGATTTCTGAGGAGATGGAGACGAAGATTTCTGTGAAGTCTTCTCAGTGTGCTTTTCAGCAGCTGAGGTATTATTTCTTAGTTAAATTCTCCTCCTCGGTGCAGGGCATCATCATCATCCTTTTGTCATTATCATCCTTTGGTGATGGTCTGGGAGGTTCATCAAAGTAATTTTCATTTATTTCTTCCTCCTCATCATCTTCGACATACAAGATCGACCACTCGGATAGTGATCTTCCGCCCATTAACTTCTTCTTGTTCAAGGTATAAATTGCGTAGTCTGGGCGTGGATCGCTCAATGCCATCTGTAATCTTGTCCGACCATCCGTCTGCTCAAAGGTTTGTATCAAATCTGCGCCACTTCTCCGGAAAAGTCCTTATGTAGTAGAGTCGCAATCAGATGTTGTTCAGAGGGAACATTGCTTGACATAAGTTTCGTGTCAAGAGCTCGTGCTCGCCTGATTGGTTGATCTGTGATTCTCAATATTTCGTAGAGATCGAGCACCTTAACTTCGCCATTTCTTGAAGCATTGAATATGCTTGCAAGGTGTGAGCTTTGAAGAAGTGAAGTAGTCCTTGTTTCTTTAATGGGAACTCGCTCAGATCTGCTTGAGCTCGAAAGAAAGAGTTTTGAGTGAGCTTCAAAACTTTTGTAGATATCCGAGTAGAAGTGCGCTTTAGTTTCGAAGTTACCGAGTAAGTACTGTGCTCAGAGATTTGTTCATCGAGACAATTGGTGTCTCGATATCTTGTCAGGAGGTGGAGACTTGGAAGTCCGGTCCTCAACAACCTTTCTTTCTTGAACTCGAGAGAGATACAATACTTAGGAAATAGTTTGAAAGAATCTATGCATAAATATGCTTTCAATGAATTCGATTGAGCTACTTACTTCCTCAAAAGGAAGCTCAGATTCATTTTTCTCGTAAACTTGTGCGCTTCGTGTTCTTCAAGTGATGTCATTGGGGCTTCATCAATTTCCATTGATGCAGGGAAGTCGCAACTTCATCCCCTTGCATTTCTACTCAAATAGCTCGTAAGTAGAAAGTATCGATATTTAGAAGAGATAAAGGATAACCCAAGATGAAGAATACATGTCACTGATTGTCATATACCTTCAAGTTTGAAGGCTCATGATGTGTTCTTCGTAAACCTTGTTGGTTTCGGTTTGTCTCGCATTTCGCTTTATCTTCTTCCATCTCATTGGAGCCCGTTAGAAACATTTATCATGAATGAGCACATAAACATTTTTATCGAAAAATTAGTTCTCTTTAAGAAACATTTACCGTGGCATGTGCTCGATTTCTCAAGAGTCGAGGTCAAGGAACCTCTTTTCAAGATTCGAGGTAAGCTTCTCGCCTTCCTCTTGTTTCGCTTCTAACTTAGCAGAATAAAGAAATTCTTATAAGGTAACAAGATTTATAAGTATAAAATTTTTCACAAGGTTGAGTTAAACCACCATTTACCGGAAAGGCCAGTCGATTGGTCTCTCGAACTTGTGACCTTTCTATACATTGGTCGCCTTGTCCCAAAGCCATTTCTTTGTTTGAAGTTTCGTACTTCACACCTTTCCCGAGGATGCAACTCGCTTGCCTCCCCCGTTGATCATTCCGAGTAGATGTCTCGCTTGATCCTCTCGTGAGTCGGGGAACCCGCCATTTGCGGATTTTCTTCAAGATATCAGATCACCGTAATTCAAATGGAGTTCATTTACCATTTCATCAACCATTTGTGGCTGTTGTGGTTGTTGGTTGTTGTGGTTGTCTCGGAAGCGTAAGATTGATCAAGAGAAAGTTCTTCCAGATTTTTAGATGTGGCATTTCCATCAGCATCTGCCAGCACTAAAATGCCACTTATCAGGGCTTTGTGAAGTTGTTCAAGAGAAGCATTCCCTGATGATGTGTTTGCACCAACAACCTTTGCTATAGTTTCAAAGAACATGGTGTAGGTTCTTCTTCGATACCTTATCACCGCCATTTTTTCAAGAATCTTAGCCCTCTTTGTTCTTTCTAGGACTCGAGAGATGACTAGTTCATCATCTTCATCGCCGTAACTCTCATTAGCATTGGGAACCGATTGGTCCATTATTCTCGCTTTCGCAGATGGGGCTTGGTGCTTTTCACCACTTTTGGCAAAGATTTATGAGTTCATCGCCAAGGCTTCGCATTAGTCGCAACATTTCGAAAGCATTTTCTCTTGAGTCTACTTGTTCAAGAGTTGATAACTCTTTGCAAAGATTGATGAGTTCATCCGCCATTATTAGTTCATCGGCAATGCATGCAGATATCCGAGAATTGACAACCTTTGGTGTGTGTCTTCCGATTTGCCACAGACTTCTTTCTGAAGTTCTGCTTTTAGTCGCAACCTTTTCTTCAGATATCTTTTCAGATTTTCGCTTCAGACCTTTATGAGACCCAAAGAACCTTTTTCATCAAATTTGTATACTCAGATTTATAGAGTAAGTTATCGCTGCTATTTCAAATTGCCTCCGAGCTCAATGCCAAGCTTTTCCAAAGAAGTAGCATATCTTCGCACTATAACTCCGTGGCCTTCGCTCAGCTAGTTCTTTGACAATCTTAGGCTCAAGCCTTGAATCTTCTTCACGAATTTCATGAAGGCGCATTTTCCCAGCTTAAAAGGGTTTTCAAATTTTGTCTTGTTGATTTAGCAAGAACATCATGATCCATCGCTTCGCTTATCCGTCAAGACCTCCTTGTAGACCATCAAAGCATCCGGAAGAATGCAAGCCAAGACATCCCAAAGGAACCAAAAGATGTCCGGTTCGGATGTCGAAGTTTGAACTCATGGGTGTATCTGATTTTCAAGATCACACACGCCATCAGAAAGTTCTTTAACACCTTCAAGGAGTTCCTCATCCTCGTGTTTATTTCAAAATCCTTTCCAAGATTTGGAACCTCAAACAACTTACGAAAGTTGTTAAGTCCGTATGATTTCCTTTCCTCGATCGAGGTTTTGATAGACACTATTTCAAAGGTTTTAGATACACAGAAATAATCTCGAGTTGTTGTAAAATTCCAACACATCGAAAGTGATGAAATTCCACTAGGGCAGCAGATAGAAAACCCTTGATTAGTGCCTTTTCAAGCATGTCAAGAATCAATTTTCCGCTTTGGTTTTCTATTGCAGTAGAGGTATTCTCAACCATGGCACCACCCCAAATCATTCGTGACTTGAAGTCCAATGTTCGTGATTAAAACTCCTACCAATGATTGTTTACAATAACCAACTCTGGTGCTTGCTTTTCAGCAGTACCAGTGGAGGATTGGGATTTCTGTGTTGAAGTGTTCTTGGAGGCCATCTCTTTATATAGTGTAGGGATTTGAAATTTGTGTTTGAAAGAGATTTGATTCAGTGATTCTTTTCAGAAAAACTTAATCTTGATTTGCAGAGATTGTAGAGGGTTTGCAGAGAATCAAGAGAAGGAGGATTTGCTATTTTTGTGCAAGATGAAATTTCGGATTAGGCAAAAGTGATTTCATTTGCCAAAATCCCATATATATAGCAGTTGAATCCCAATGCATAAAATACATACAAATTGATTTTGTGTACGATTCCGTGATTTGCAAGAAGGCGTGAGCAAAAGCTAGTTCGCATTAAATGCTTAGTGGGCCATGTCTCAATTTCAATACCCACTATTTATCGTGAATTGATTTCCACCGCATAAATCAATCGCTAACTTCATCGAGGGTCACCATTGCTTTTTCAAAGAATGATCACAATCAAGAAGTGTAATTGTGCCCATTTAATGAGTTTTATGATTTGCTATCTGAATCACAATTCTATATGACCAAGGACACTGTTCGCATCTGAATCTGTCCTATACTTAGGATTTTTCCAAGTTTTAAATCAAGATAGAATTAATGCGAATTTCAAGAGAGTAGTTGACTGCAGATAGTTATATTATTCTCTTTTGTGTTCCCCGTTTATAGAGTGATTTCAGATATCTGAGTTCCCGTTTCAGAGATCTTAAGCTATCTTATTGGTCTTTACCCTTTTGACTTCGGATACCTGCTCCTGCATTTCTTTTCTTTCTCGGATACCCGCTCCAGATACCTCTTCTCCGGATGCCCGCTCTGTATACCTCTTCTCTGGATGCCTGTTCCAGATACCTCTTCTTTGGATGCCTGTTCCAGATATCTGAACTTTTTCAGTTCATTGGTAGTTCCATTAGTCCAAGACTATGTCTTAAGGCTAAGAATCTACTTTCTTCTAGTGGCTTAGTGAAGATATCTGCAAGTCGGTCTTCGCATAATCTTGAGTATCTCTATATTGCCCTTTTTAACATGGTCTCTGATGAAGTGATGTCTAACATCAATGTGCTTTGTTCTGGCATGAAATTTAGGATTCTGTGTAATCGCAATAGCACTTGTGTTGTCACAGAAAATGGGAGTTTTCTTCTCATCGAGTCCATAGTCTTTGAGTTGTTGTTGTATCCACAGAATTTGTGTTGCACAACAACCAAAGAAGAATATATTCAGCCTCCGTGGTAGAAGTTGCAATTGAGTTTTGCTTCTTGCTAAACCATGAGATAAGTCTAGTACCCGTAAACCGGCAAGTTCTCGAGGTGCTTTTCCTATCAAGCGTTGATCCAAAGATAATCGCATTCGAGTACCCAAATAAACTCAATCCACTTTCTTTAGGATACCACGCCCTACATCTATCGTACTTCTTTACATACCTTAATATTTTCATAGCAATGTTGTAGTGTGTTTGCATTGGATTTGTCTGAAATCTAGCACACACTCCAACGGCATATTGAATATCAGGTCTACTTGCAGTGAGGTAAAGTAGTGTACCTATCAATTTCCTATACTTATGTTCTTCAACACTCTTATATGATTCAGTATAGGTCATTTTGGTTCCAATGCTCATAGGTATCTTAGCATTCTTTTCAGAAAGGTTAAGATTAAACTTTGTGAGCATATCTTTCGCGTACTTTGTTTGACTAATGAATATTTCATCATTGAGTTGCTTGACTTGCAATCCTAGTAAATAATTCATTTCTCCCATCATGCTCATCTCAAACTTGCTTTTCATGATATTAGCAAAGTCATTACAAAGTTGTTTTTCCTTAGATCCAAATATATACTTGAACTAAGGGTAGTTTCCCATCATGATTTAAGGTAAATAAAGTTTTATCAACTTCTCCTTTCTTGAAACCACTTTCCGTAAGGTATTTGGCCAAAGTGTCATACCACGCCTCGATCCTGCTTTCACCATACAGCTTTCTGTAGTTTGTAGACCATTCTACTTTCTGAGGAAACTTCAAAGCCAGGTGGTTGCTCAACATAAACTTCTTTTGCAAGTTCACCATTTAAGAATGCACTTTTGACATCCATCTGATAAACTTTGAAATCTTTATGAGTCAGAAGGCTAGAAAGAGTCGATTGCATCCAACTCCGCAACCGTGCATATGACTCACCAAAATCTAAGCCTTCAGTCTGGGTAAATCCCTTGGCAACCAATCTTGCTTTGTTTCTGGTTATTTCACCAGATTCATTCATCTAGTTTCTGAAAACCCATTTAGTTCCAATCACAGATATTCCTTCTACAAATGGAACTAGTTTCTGACTGCTTTCTCTCAAATTGATCCAACTCTTCTTGCATTGCAGAGATCCAGTCTTGGTCTCCTAGTGCTTCTTCTATATTTTTAGGTTCAACATTTGAGATGAAACATCCAAAGAGAGAGTTAGCATTTTCAGCTATTGCTCTCCTAGTCCTAACACCCTGATTAATTGGTCCAATTATATCCTTTGTAGGATGATCTTTGATCCATCTCATCATAGGTTTAGTGCTAGTAGGATCAATATCCAAGTGATCTGAATGTGAATCACTAGGATTTTGATTTGATACTTTTTCAGTATCTGAGATATCTGACATATGAGAAATGTCATTGATATCTGACACTTTTTCAGTGTTAGAGATATCTGAAACATGCATTTCAGCATTCTTATTTTCAGATACCTCTTCATGATGAAGGTTCTCAGTAACCTGTTCCATTTCTGGAAGTTTCTTAGGAAATTCTTCATCATGTGTATGAGTCATTTGGTTGTTACTAGGCATTTCATGCTTTTCTACGTCAGAGTCATCCTCACTTTCCATAATGATGTTTTTCCTTTCAGAGGATTCTTCTTCAGAATCCCTCAGTAGTAATTCTTTGAACCTTTCTGAGAGTTCATCAATAGGAGGTGTTTTCTTTCTTCCTTCATAGAATACAACATGAACTGATTCTTCAATTTTCTTTGTTCTTTTGTTGTAAACTCAGAGTTTCTTTGCTTGTGGAATAGCCAAGAAAACACCTTCATCCGCCTTTGGTTGAAATGTTCTTAGATACTCTTTCCATTGTTAAGAACAAAACATCTACAACCAAATACTCTCGTATGTTCGATATCGGGGGTCTACCAACCAAGATTTCATAGGGTCTTCATGGTGTTTGTTTATCAAACATCTGCTCGAGTGTAGCAAGTCGTGTTTACGCCTTCAACCCAATAAATTTCACTTATTTCAAAGGTCACTAGCATTGTTCTTGCAGCTTCTTTAAGGGTTCTTTTCCTTTCTCGCAACACCATTTTGTCGAGGTGTTCTTACAGAGGAAAGTTGGTGTTGTATACCTTATGGGTACAAACTCCTTTATGTAATCGGTTGACAAACTCAAGACTATGGTCTGCTCGATCAGATACCTTGTCATTTTTCATGACTTCAAGCTTTTTCAGCAAGTTTGGTATCTCCACCCTGGCATCAGATTTGTATTTCAGAAAGACAACCCAAGTGAATCTTGAGAAGTCATCTACAACAACCAGAGCATACTTCTTTCCTGCATAACTAGTTACAGATGATTCAAATAGATCCATGTGTAAAAGTTGCAGTGGTCTAACACTAGAGTGTCCGATTGACTTGAAAGAGATCTTAGATTGTTTCCCATCCGACAAAGTGTAATGTATACCATCCTTTCTCGAAAGATGTTCGGGAAGACCAACCACTAACTCTTTCGCAAGTCTATTCAGAGTTTTGAAGTTCAAGTGACTCATTCTTTGTGCCATAACCAAAGGCTCTTCCGTGGTGACCAGATCGACTCACCATGAGAAATTCTTCAACCAGGCAGATGCCTAATCGGCAACATAAAGATCGCCTTTCCGCCAGGTAACTAAGACCTCGCTTTGACTCATTGTCAATTAGTTTGCAGATTTAGCTTTGAATTTTATAGTAAAACCTCATTCGCAAACCGCTCATACTAAATAGATTATATTTCAAATCCTTAACATGTAATACGTCAGTGATTGTTAGAGTCCCCAATTTGACGTTGCCAAATCCCAGAGAGGGATTTAATTCTCCTCCAGCAAATCTGATATCTGGTCCTGAGTTGCAAGCTTTGTAATCGACCAGATTTGCTTTGTCTCCTGTCATGTGCTTTCCGCATCCACTATCAAATAGCCATTGTGCTTTAGTCCAGGAAGCATTCTGCACACAACAGGAAACAGGAGATTAGGTTCTCATTTCTTTGATGGAATCGTCAGAATTAAAAGTTCTTCCAGTAGGAATCCATTTTTGAATGAATTTCTTTGAAATATGCTTTTGTCTGATAGGAACATAAGGAGGAATTCTAATTGTATGAATGTTATCATTAGTAAGAATTATTTTCTTCCTTGGTGTGTTCCTAGGTGCTCCATTTGGTGCTTTCAGATACCTGTTAGGTTTCTGAGTTTGCTTTTCAGCAAACTTCTCTTTTCTAGCCAGATTTCTTCTAGCCCTGGCATTCAGATTTTCAGTGGCTTGATTTAACTTCCACTTCTGATAATTGCTTAGAGCAATTCTAGCTTTCAGCCATCGCTCGCTCCCGCCAGATTCATGAGCAAGTTGTTTTCCGATGCCTTTGTAGCCAATACTGCTTTGAGCACTTGATGCTATCTCGAGATCTTTTCTCCAGCCTTTGCTAGTCTCGGTTGATCCAATTTCTTTCCGTAAAAGTGACATGGGAGAATTTGCAGCCTCGCAATTCTACCTTTTGAGAGACATAGCACTGGGTGTTTACACTTTTCGGTTGTGTTTCTTTTCGTAGACGTGCCCACCAGCTTGTTTTGACTTGTTTTTCCCACAAAGGTTTAGTCGCAACTGCCTTTCCTTTGTCTACAATCTTCGTCTTGTGACCAATACTATAGATTGTATGGAAACCATCTTGCTGAGTACTTACAAACATTTTTCTTTCCTTACTCTTATTCGTAGTATTAGAACATTCTGCTTGTGTGTTCAAATTTCAAGTCCTTTCTTTTCAAAGGATCTCTTAGTTAAGATTGTACTTCAAAGAAGAGTGTCACTAGCTTTGGCATAAGATTGAAAAGATACTTCTTTCTTTTGAGTTCCTTATTTTCGTAAAGAAGATCTTCAACTTTCTTTCGCAATTCACCATTGCTTCTTTATGTGATTTTTTACCTCAGATATCCGAGCTTTGAGAAATGCATTTTCAAAGATCCTTTTCTCGATATCTTAACCAATTTAGAATTTTCCTTTTCAAGAAAACTCTTTTCCTCTTCAAGATTTTCATTTAGCTCGGATCATTAGAAATTCTCTTTCACAGATATCGAGTTCCTTTCTGAGATTTTCTAGATCTTTGATTTCTTCTTCGTCACTTTCATAAGTATAGCATGAAGTATGTGTTACCTCATCAGCCATAAGACAGTTTTCAATGTTAGAGATGTCTGGTCCATCAATCTCAGCAACTCCACACATTTCATTCTTCTTGAGGCCGAAGTCGATTACATCGTGAGTAACTCCACACAATTCTGGTGATGGTAAGGTTGAATCATCTGAATTGTCATCTTCATAATCTGTCTCAACGTCTAGAGCATCCAATTGAATTTGGATTTTCTTTCTCTCTTCAGTTAGTAAAGCTTTCTGGGTTCTTCTGAAGATTCTTCTATCTTTCCTGTCACCTGTCTTCTGGTGATGGTAAGCTTTGTTGAAGGCAGGACAATCCTTCTTGAAGTGACCAGGTTTTTGACAGTAGAAACAGATATCGTTTCCAATTTCTGCTTCCTCAGTACATGATGCTTTCTGAGCTGGCTTGTTCAATGAAGCTTTGCATTTTGATCGGTGATAGTTTGAGCCTAGATGCTTTTTCACTTCTCTTCGCTTTTCTTCTCTCAATTTCTCGACCGACAATTTGCTCATTTGCTTTGCAAAGAAAGGCATCCTCGCCTCCTCCTTGCTTTCTTCTTTTCGTAAGTTCCTCGAGTAACTAGAGCAACATTCTCGCAACTTTTCGCTTGTTTGTTCTCTCCGAGTTGTCTCATAGTCAAAGAGTAAGATGAGAGAAAGTTCCATCGAGTGATATTCGCATTCCTTGGTTGAAATAAAAGAATTTAGTATGTTCAGCCAGGATTAAGACTTCCGACAATAGTCTTAATCTTCTCCGATCGAGAGTATCTATTGCTTTCCCCAAGTGTCGCCATATCACTCATGAGAGTGGTAACTGAAATCAAGTTCTTCCAGAGTTTCAAGGTCCTTGCTTGAAATTTTGAAATTTCACTTGAGAACTTCGAACTTGTTTTCTTTGGTTTTCGGCCCGCATGCATTTCTTCAATCACCGCCAGCAACTTTCGCTTTTAGCACCCTACGCTTAATCAGATGTGCTCGTGTTGATCCGATGATGATGTTACGAGCTTGACCATCCAGACGATTCCTCTTGGCATCTTCCGATGTCCGAGTTCTCTCGGCTTTGTTTCGTAAATAACTCGACCAAAGAGATCTTCCACTAGTTAACGATCTGCTTGTGAAGATCCTTCGCTGATCTTCGCCTCTTCCACTAAACCTCCATGACTTGCTTAAGTTGTTGAATGACTATTGGGCCATTCTTTATTACTTCGATCATCTCGTCACTTATGGCTTCAAGGTGGAGCATCATGTTATTTTTCCATTTCTCGTAGTTCTCTGGTTTGAGAACGGGTGCATCACTCAGAGACATACCTGCACACTTAACACACAAATTAAATAGTCCTCAAAGTGGACAAAGTTTCTTCACCTATCTGGGGATCTAGGTTCAAGTAAGGTCAGTGAACCTCCCGCCTCGATACCACTTGTTGGTCCAGATAACGGCAAAGTAAAAGACTGGGGGGGGGTGAATAGTCTTTTAAAACTTTTGTTGATAACAACTATTTCTCATATATCTGAATGGATATCTGATACTTAGAATCAGAGTGCGGAAGACTTAATAAAGATAAGTGCAGAAACAGTTAGTGTGTGTGTGTGTGTGTGTCAAATGTAAATACGTAAACGTAAATGACACAAAGAAGTATAGTGGTATCCGGAGGTATGAATCCTCCAACTAATCCACTTCGGCCTATCGAGACCTAGAATTCACTAGAATGTATAATTGAGTTCTCCTTACAATGATCCTATTCTAAGAAATCCTTGGAATAAATGGTTCCCAACCAAATGTTCCCCCTGAGTTGTTCCCTAGCTTCTTCAGCCAAGTACTTCCTATACTCAGAAACCTTTTTGAGTTATTCCATAGCTTCCCAAGCTAAGTACTTCCTATACTCAATAACCTTGGAGTTATTCCTTAGTTTCCCACATCAAGTACTTCCTATACTCCGGTAACCTTGGAGTTATTCCTTGATTTTCCAAACTAAGTACTTCCTGTACTCCACGCCGGTTTTGGTGTTGGTTTCGGTTTGAGTTGTCAGATGAGCATCTTAATAACTTTTCAGTTAATCAGATAGCTCTGTGAACTAAGTTACTTAATACACTTTACAGCGTATGGTATCTTGTTCGATTTTATACTGACGCAAGTCTTATGATATCTGTTCAAGAGAATGAATCTCAGATAGTTGATCTTTTGATTCAACTCCTTCACAGATAGCTTTGCTTGTTTAGGATCAGGACACTTAGAACTTTAGTCCTACTTAAGTATCAGAGGCTTTGGTCGCAACAAAAAGCTTGAAGGTAAGTAGTTTGCTTTGAGAGAGTAAGATATGTTCTGTGTTCAGATGTTCAGCGTATCTAAGGTGTCTTCTCAAGCAGTCTAAGTGTTGATATTTATAGATGAATTTGAATGCCGTTGAATAGTATCCGTTAGGCTCAAATTCAAACTATTGATATCTGTGTACAGTACTGTAGCAGGTTTTGTCTTCTTCTTCAGAAGCTACCGTTGCTTTTGTTCAGACATTTTTGTCCGTGCATTAAATGCATTTGTACTATACTTTTTGTCCTGTAGTGTCAACGGAACTATGCTTTGTATCAGAGACTAGTGTTGTCTGATTCTTTGCACATCCTTATCTTCATTCTTCAGATACCACTTGTTTTTATTGAAACAACTTTGTTTGCAATATATATTTCTCTTTCAGAAACGTGGTTAAAGCTCAAGGTATCTGAGAATAGATATATGTGGACACTTTCCTTGTTTTCAGATATGTTTCTTATTTTTCAGAGATCTCTTGTGACACAGTTTGTTTGAAACTATTCGTGTCTTCAAGATATCTGGCTAAGATATCTGAACAATGATTCAAGAATCTTGTGCGCTTTTCTTCAAGTCTTCAATGTCGTTGAGCTTGTTCTGCTTGGATGTCTTCTTCTTGGTCTTCTCTTCATAAAATAAAAATTACATTTTGAGATCTAACATCCTATGCAAGATTAGCTAGACTATCATACTTAGTGGGTTTCCTCTTTTACAATGTTCAAGTGAACCAAGAGTACTAATCACCTTTCTGAGACTAAGATAAGTCATCATGTTGCTGATCAAAACTTAAACAGATATTTCTAACATTTTGACTTCTGAAAGGAATTGTTTTTAAGGTCAAACTATTCTTCTTTTCTGTCCCCCCTTACTTAGATGTCTCATGGTTTCTGAATACCCGTTTCAGAGACCTTTCTAAGTAGCCTTTTCTTTAATGGCTTAGATATTTGAATACCCGTTTCAAGTATCTTTCTGAAGTAGCAACTTTCTGAGTGCCCATCTCAGAAATTACTCTCGTTTTCTTTTTGCATTTCTTTTCAGAAACCTTTATTCCCTTTTTATCGTTCGTTGAGTTCTGCCTCGAGACCAATATTAGCACCTTGGTAGTTCCATTAGTTCGAGGCTGTGTCTTAGACTTAGAAATCTACTCTCTTGCAGAGGCTTAGTGAAGATATCAGCAAGTTGGTCTCCTGTGCCAATCTTGAGTATCTCTATCTTGCCTTTTTCGACATGGTCTCTGATGAAGTGGTGTCTGACATCAATGTGCTTGGTTCTTGCATGAAACTTAGGATTCTGAGTAATAGTAATAGCACTTGTATTGTCACATAAAATGGGAGTTTTCTCTTCATTGAGTCCGTAGTCTCTGAGTTGTTGTTGAATCCACAAAATTTGTGATGCACAACATCCAGCGCCAATATACTCTACTTCTGTGGTTGAGGTGGCAATTTAGTTTTGTTTCTTGCTGAACCATGATATCAAACGAGCTCCAAGGAATTGACAAGTTCCTAAAGTACTCTTTCTATCAAGCATTTATCCAGCATAGTCGGCATGAAAATATCCAACCAAACTCAATCCACTCTCCTTTGGATACCACAATCCAACATCTACTGTACCTTTCACATACCTTAATATCTTCAAGGCTGTTTTAAATATCTGTTTAGATTTTGATCAACAACCTAATGACTTATTTTAGCTCTGAAAGGTGGTTAGTACTCTTGGTTCACTTGAACACTGTAAAAGAGGAAAATCACTAAGTATGTTAGTCTAGAAAATATTGTATAGGATGTTAGGTCTTTGAATGTAATTTTTATATTTTTGAAGAAGACCAAGAAGAAGGCATCCGACAGAAGAGTTCAACAAATTTGAAGATTTGAAGACTGCACGAGATTGCTAAAGACGAAGGAAATTGGTCTCATCAGATACCTATGTCCAGATATCTTAAAGAAACAAGTGTTTTTCAATAAAAAAGTTTTGCAAAAGATATCTGAGAACACAAGGTTTCTGAACGAGGAAAAGTGCCCACGTATTTACACTCAGATACCTCGATGAAACTATGTTTCGGGAAACAATGTTTCAACAGTATCCGGAGATGTGAAGGTCTCGGAAAGGGACATGCAATGCTTCGTAAAGCGTGCATAGTTCCGTGGCATCATCAGAGGACAAAAAATAGTACAATGCAATAAATGTGCGTAGAGACATCTCGAACAAAAGAGGAAATCGAAAAGAGACAACGCCTTCTCAAAGATTATTTTCAGATATCAATAGTTTGAATTTGAATTGAGCGTAACGGATACTATTCAAACGGCTTCAAATTCAACTATAAATATCACCACTTAGAATGCTTGAAACACACCTTGAACTTACACAACACTGCACACACAGAACGATTTTATTCATTCAAGCATACAAGCCTTCAACCTTCTTACTCTTTAGCTTACAGTTGCGACTAAGCTCTTAAATTCTAAGTAGCACGAAAGTTCTAAGTGTCCTGATCCTTAACAAGCATTGCTATCTGTGAAGGATTTGAATCAAAATATCAAGTATATGAGTTTCATTCTCCAGAACATTTAAAATAGACTTGGGTCAGTAAAGAACATATCACCACACATTGTGAAGTCTGTTAATTGATCCTTGTTCCATAGAGTATTCCTTCATAACTGAAAAGTTATTAAGACTACTCGCCTGACAAACCATCATAACCAACACCTTAAACGGCGTGGAGTACAGGAAGTACTTAGTTTGGGAAACTAAGGAATAACTCCAAGGTTATCGAAAGATAGGAAGTACTTAGTTTGGGAAACTAAGGAACATCTCAAAGGTTTTTGAGTATAGGAAGTACTTGGTTGGGAGCCGGGGAATAACTCAGAGGGAACACTGGGTTGGGAACCTAGTGTATTTAGGAATCGAGAGAAGATATTTGTGAGGTGAACTCAATTATCTGTCTTAGTGGATTCCAGGTCTGAGAAAGGCCGAAGTGGATTAGTTGAAGGATTACGACACCTTCAGATACCACTATAAAAGACGTGTTATTTACTTTCAGCAATTTACTTATCGTTCTCTTTATCATGCTAAGTATTTAAACACATTATATCTTGCTGAGCACGTGCACTTATCACAGAAAAGTATTCCGCCCCTGAAATTAAGTATCAGATATCTGAGAAATTGTGTTTATCGACAAAATTTGTAAAAGACTATTCACCCCCCCCCCCCCTCTAGTCTTTTCATTTGTCGTTATCTGGACCAACAAGTGGTATCAGAGTAGGAGGTTCCCAATCCTTCTGCAATGAACCTAGATCCCAGATAAGTGCCCACTAACTGCTTTTCACCTACACTTGATTTGTTTGTTTAGTGTGATTGCTGCAGGATGTCTTTAAGTGACGCTCCAATTCTCAAGCCAGAGAACTATGAGAAATGGAAGAACAACATGATGCTCCACCTAGAAGCCATCAGTGACGAAAGGATCGACGTGATAAAGAATGACCCCATAGTCATTCAACAACTCAAGAAGGTCGTGGAGGTTTCTAATGGTAGAGACAGAGTTCCCACTGATGAATAACCAAGTGGTGGTTCCTCACGCATACAAGGCTACCAAAGGAAGACCCATCGTCAAGTTGTTTATGAGCCAAAGCCCAGAGAGCTCTGGACATCGGAAGATGCCAAAAGAAATCGACTGGATGGTCAGGCTTGTAATATCATCATACGTTCCACTCCAGAGCACATACAGTGTAAACTGTGGGGTGCAAAAACGACGAAAGTGGCCTAGCAACTGATTGAAGAAATCTGCGCCGGCACTGAGAAAACAAAGGAAAATAAGTTCGAAGTTTTGAAGCTCAAATTCAAAACTTTAAACAAGGTCCCAGAGACTCTTGAAGAACTAGATTTTGCCATTAATCGATGAGTGAAATGGCTGCACTTGGTGAAAGTGAGAGATACTCTAACTCTGAAAAGGTTAAGACTATCGTGAGGTGCTTGAATCAAAACTGGGAACATACTCAGTACTTTTATTTCAACCAAGGAATGCCAAATATCACTCCAGTAGAACTCTTTTCTCACTTAGCTACTGTCAACTATGAAACTACTCAGAGAGAACGAATGATTGCTGAGAAAGTTCACAATGTTGCTTTAGTAACACAAGGTACTTTTGAAAAGAAGGATACCAAAGAAATGACTGAGGAAGATGCTCTTGCTGTGAAGCAAATGAGAAAATATGTCAGTCGGGAGATTGAGAGAAGAAAAGCCAAAGAGAAGCTGAAAAAGCATCTAGGCTCAAACTATCACCAGTACAAAAATATGCAGCTACTAAGCTCGCTGAACAAGCCGGCTCAACAAGCATCTAGTACTGAGGAAGAAGAAATCAGAAACGATATCTGTTTCTATTGTCAGAAACCTAGTCATTTTAAAAGTGACTGCCCTATTTTCAATAAGCTAAAGACAGGTGACAAGAAAGATAGAAGAAACTTCAAGAGAGGTCAGAGAGCTATGCTCACTGAAGAAAGGAAAAATATTCAAATTCAACTAGATGCTCTTGATATTGAGTCAGAATCTGAGGAAGAAGACTCAGATGACTCCAAACTACCTTCACCAGAATTATGTGGCATCACTCATGAATTGGTTGACTTTGGTCAAAAGAAAAGGGAATTATGTGGGGTTGCTGAGGAGATCTATCCAGATTGCTCCAACATTGAGCCTTGCCTAATGGCAGACGAGGTAACCAAAATTTCTCAATTCATAAACTATGAGAGTGATGAGGAAGGAATCAGAGATTTAGAATATCTCAGAAAAGAACTTGATCTCTACAAAAGAGAATTTCAAATGGTCCGTGCTAGAGCTGACATTTTTTAAGAAGAAAAGTATTCTCTTGAGAAGGAAAATTCACAATTACTCAAGATATATGAGAAAAAGGATGCCGAAAATTCATTTCTCAAAGCATAGATATCTGAGAGGGAGAAGTTACACAGAAAGGCAATGGATATACTCCAAAAGGAAAATAAAGATCTTCTTTCTGAAAATGAGGAACTCAAAAAGAAAGAACTATCTTTTCAATCGTATGCCAAAGCTAGTGACACTCTTATTTAAGAGATCCTTCAGAAAAGGGAGGACTTGGGCTGGACACACAAACAAATAGTTCTACCACTCTGAATAAGAGTGACGAAAGAATAACATTCATTAGAGCTCAGCAAGATGGTTCCCAAACAACGTATAACATTGGTCAGAAAGCTAAGGTTGTTGACAAAGGAAAGGCAGTTGCGACCAAACCTTTATGGGAAAAACAAGTCCAAAAGAAAATCTGGGAACGCTTCAGAAAGAAACATAACACCGAAAAGTGTAATCACCCAAAGGTTATGTCTCTCGAAAGGAAAAATTATGAGCAGTAAATTTTCCAACATCACGCTTCTCGAAAGAAAGACGTTCTAGAGACTAGCAAAGCTGTTGAGAAGAGAACTCAGATAGCACCAGGTGCTTGAAATGGCATTGGCTATAAAGCCATCGGGAAACAACTTGCTCGTGAGTATAAACAAGAGCAAGAACAATGGATGAAAGCCAGGATTGTGCATAGCAATCATCAGAAGTGGAAGAAAGAACATGTTACGACCACTCTGAATGCCAGGACTAGAAGAAATCTGGCAAGGAAAGCTAAGTTCGCTGAAAAGTAGACTCAGCAATCTGACAGGTATCTGAAAGTACCACGTGGAGCACCAAGGAACACACCAAAAAGGAAAATAATTCTTAACAATGATAATACTACTCATTTACATAGAACTCCTCCTTATGTTCCTACTAGACAAAAGCATGTTGCTAAGAAATATATACAAAAATGGATTTCTACTGGAAGATTGTTTAGTCCAGAAGGTTCCATCAATGAAATGAGAACGTAAATTCCTATTTCCTGTTTTGTGCAGAACACTCCAAGGAAGAATCCAACATGGCATTTTGATAGTAGATGTGGGAAGCACATGACAGGAGAAAAAGCAACCGTCAACTACAAAGTTTGCAATACTGGACCAGATATCAGATTTGCTGGAGGGGAAATAAATCTAACTGTAGGATTTGGAGATCTGAAATTGGGAGCCCTTACAATCTCTGGTGTACTTCATGTAAAGGGACTAAAATATAATCTCCTAAGAATGAGTCAATTTGCTGACAAGGGGTTCTCAATATAGATCAAATCAAAATTCTGCAAACTGATTGACAATGAGTCAAAGCAGACAGTCTTGGTTGCTCGGCGGAAAGGAAGTCTTTATGTTGTTGACTGGGCATCTGCCACAACTGAAGAATGTCTCATGGTGAGTCAATCTGGCCACACTGAAGAAAATTGGCTATGGCATAAAAGAATGAGTCACTTGAACTTCAAAACTCTGAACAAGCTAGCCAAGAAAGAATTGGTGGTTGGTTTACCCAAAATGACATATAGAAAAGATGGTATATGCTCAGCTTGCCAAATGAGGAAACAATCCCAAACATCTTTCAAGTCTAAAACTAGACACTCCAGTGAAAGGCCACTGTAAATGTTACATATGGATCTTTTTGAATCCTCTGTAACTAGCTATGCAAGAAAGAAGTATGGTCTGGTTGTTGTTGATGATTACTCAAGATTCACTTGGGTTGTATTTCTCAAACAAAATCATGCGGTTGAAATACCCAACTTGCTGAATAAGCTTGAAGTCATGAAAAATGACAAGGTATCTGTAATCAGAACAAACCATGGTACTGAGTTTGTGAACCAGTACATAAAAGAGTTTTGTACCTGCAAAGGTATACAACATCAACTATCTTCAGTAAGGACACCACAACAAAATGGTGTTGCTGAAAGGAAGAATAGGACCCTAAAAGAAGCTGTTGAGGGTATAAGTCCCCCAACTAATTAATGAATTTCTCTTGCTTGCCTTCACACTAAGTACCCCAAGTGCCTAGCTCGTAAGGGCCAAGGAGCAGAAGCTTGTAAGAACCACCGTACTGGTAAGAAACGACACGCGAGGACCTGCACAAGTAGCTAGGAGGAGGGGGGGTTAGAACCTTATACCCGGTTTGCGTAATGTCAAACCGGATGGAGACTTTACTTGCGAGAGAATGAGAATCTGTTCGGTATAAGAGTCAGGGTTCAGAAGTGATTATTGCTTACCGTTATCATGGGAGTGTGTGCCATATATATATATTTCTCCCCAAATGAGAGGGATCCCCCGGATCGCGCCAAGTGTCAGGCTTAGATTGAGCCAACAATCCTTCAATAGGCCCATGGCCCATTAATGACTCCTTAACCCATTCCATTTTGGGCTTTCGGGGGTAGATTAGTCATTAATGTGAGAGTTTGGAGACCTTGTTGTAGTCTGCCGTGCATGAGATCCGAGGATGTAGATCCCACCATAGACCAATCGCTTTCTAGGATAGATCGAGATCACCGCCTATGTATCGTCTGCAGGATGCGGTCCGGATGACTCCTGACCTCGCTCTCAAGGGCCGCCCACTTGGTTTGTGAGGTGTTATGTTGAATCCGGACGGGTGTCCGGGCCGGATCCCATTGTTACGGACCATTTGGCGTCATGGATTTACTACCTGGGCCCTCCTGCCTCTCCACCCGGGTGAGTTGGACCTGTGGGGGTTCAGGGTTGGACCTCCGGGTCGGATTATAAGGTTTCAGACTTGTAGACAACTTGGGACGCCTTAGGATTCGTTCCTAAAGCGTCTATGACGGATTGGACATATTTTCGTATCAACATATGTCCCCCTAGTTTCCAAGTATCTTAGTAGAAGATTGTTGTGGAACTATAGGTAAAAGTGGAGAAGACAGCTTGTTTCGTCCAATCCGCCCCTCGTAGAAGAAGAAAAAGGGGTAATCCGCGTTCTTTGTCATTCTTAATCTTGATCTTCCCTCCCCTTTTTCTCTTTTGTTACAGTACGAGGGTGGAGGCTCGGAATGCAACAAAAGTGAAGAAAAAGAGGTATTTGTAAGCGAGAGATCAAGTTTAGGCACAAACTTCGGAGTCATACCTTTTGGTGGATGAGGGGATGATCCAAAGACGAATATCTAAACGGAAGAGGGTCCGTGTAACAGTGAGTTGAATCGACTTCCCTTGTGGAAAGGATAGGATTTTAATCACTCTAATTGGGATGGTCCGAAGAGGGACATCCGAACGGACGAGGGTCCGTGTAACGGTGAGTTGAATCAACCTCCCTTATAAAAAGGATAGGGTTTGAATCACTCTAATTGGGATGGTCCAAAGAGGGACATCCGAACGGACGAGGGTCCGTGTAACAGTGAGTTGAATAGACTTCCCTTGTGGAAAGGATAGGATATTAATCACTCTAATTGGGATGGTCCGGAGAGGACATCCGAACGGACGAGGGTCCGTGTAATGGTGAGTTGAATCAACCTCCCTTATAAAAAGGATAGGGTTTGAATCACTCTAATTAGGATGGTCCGAAGAGGGACATTCGAACGGACGAGGGTCCGTGTAACAGTGAGTTGTGGTGGAGTTTGTTGTATGCGCTGTTGTCATCGCTAGGTAAATTATTTGTACCAATGCATCATTTCGCCTAATATTGTTGTACTATGCCGTTGGATGAACTTTGATCTACGACTGAGATTTAATCCCGACAAGTGGCGACGGTTGGGCTTCCTGATTTAACCCTCTATAAATAGGTGTTTTACTGATGTCACTTTCACATTTCTAGAGAGAATATTTTCGAGTTTTTCCTTCATCCGAAGTAAGCATAAGCCATCCGAAGCGAGTGAAAAGAAGTCCACAGCGAGTTATCCGAGCCCAGCTAGCTGCCTTCGACCCAATTGTCCGAGCACAAGTAAGCTGCTTGATTTCTATTTTTGCTGTCAAGTTTTATGTGCATGCTTCGTTTATTGTCAAATGTTGTTCGTTCAGATGTGTGTACATTTTCCCTGGTCCGTTGTAGGGACAAGTAGTTTATCGTAGTTTGCTTCGGATACGCTGAGTAGTTAGGTTTAACACCGTACTGACTTTACACTAACTCGGAGCTAACGTGATCCGCTGAGTCGTTCCTCTCCGATCATAGAATGTCTAAATTTAATCTACTTAAATGGCCTCTCGGACTGCCATCTGAAGACTCATGAAACTTCCTTTTTTCCCTAGGATGTCCGAGAGTGGTAGTCAAAACCAGTCCGAAGCTGAAGGATATGCTTCCGAGGCGTTGTCTCTACTAGAGAGCTCCGAGGAGATTGGCGTAGGAAGTATGGAGGACTTACAAGAGCCAGTCCATGCTGCTCATCCGAGCCGAGAAGAGCCCGAGGTAAGCTCTTTACTTCGGTTAGTTGTTCCGGGTTTAGGTTCCCCGAGGCGTCAGGATTACCCGAAAGTCTCTAATGTGCAGGGTGTTGGTGCTGTGCAAGAGACTACTTCCCGGACTATAGGGGATGTCCGTCCGCACCGTGCTGAGAAGGAGCCCGAACTCCCGGTAGAGATTCGATCCCTCATACGTAACTTAGGTTATAGTTTTAGGATTAACCCTAACCGAGTGCCATTCATTCCGGATCCACATGAGCCAAACATAGAGGAAGTGCACGACACCTCCGAGGCATCGCCCGAGCTGGGCATGTTTGAAGATGGTGTGGAAGAGTGGGTTCAGATTGCTGCCCCCCTACGGACGGTAGTGGAATTAAGTTCATCGTCCGTGGAGGAAAAAGAAGCGGCGAATGCCGAAGAGGTAGAGGGTCGGTATGAGAATATGGGGTCGGAGGAGGATGAAGAATATGAAATGATCTCGCCTCATATCTTCCAGAAGGAGTCGTCCGGACAGGCGGGACCGAGTCAGCGCAAGACTGAGGTGAGCAAGAAGGGTGAGGACGTGTACTGTAAAGTTTCTGCTAAGGGATGATGTAACTCATCCGGATCTGGAGGGCGAGTTGAATGAGGATTGCACTTTGCCGACTTGTCCGTCGATCGTGACGTTCAAGGAAGTGGATGAGCTCAGGAGGAAGTACGAGATCCCGAATTCTGTGGAGATCCTTATTCCGGACGAGTCTCATGCTTTTTATAATCCACCTCCCGGATACATGTGTGTGCACGAGATAAGTCTGCACTGTGGGTGGCGGTTGCCCGTGTCGTCCGAGTTGATGGATATTTTGAATGATATGGGGTTGAGTGTGCACCAGATCATTCCCAATTCCCTCGGCAACTTGATGTGCTTCGGGTGATGTAAATATAAGGGCATCTCGGTGACTTTTGACAACTTTCGGAAGTTGTTTAGTGTAAATTTAAGCAATAGGAACGAACTTTTTTATACACTGGTTTGTCTCCAGGCTTATACTTTTTTTGTGGATCCCCTTTCTTCCTTGGGGATCAACTGGTGGAAGAGATACATCTTTGTCCGGCCCGCTTTTGAACAGGGTCAATCCGAGGTGGAGCGGGTCCAATGGCGTTTCGAGAGGAAGTTTTTCCGGGGTAGGTTGCCGGACTGGAAGCCCCCGGCTCGGAACATTCCATTGTGGATGCAAGCTCTCCACAAGAATCAAGATCCGGATAAGTATTTTTTCCGGGGCCTAATCTGCCAACCTCTTCCTTACTTAGCTGGCTTGTCTGGGCCATGCTTTTGTGATGGGAAGGAGGATTTGAGTAATTCCTTCCTATCCGGTCGTGTAGTTGTCCCCCTGGAGTCGAATGTTACATTGTTTTGCTAGTCTCACACAAAGATCTATTTTCCTAACCTTTTGTCCTTCGGATGTGCAGATTTATGGTTCGAGTACATGATGTCGACCATGCACGAGCTGAAGCAGAAACAAAATGCCGCCCAAAGGAAGGAGATGGAGGAGGGCACTCGAATGCAGATCATCAAGACTTCTACAGTGCTCCCGATGAACGAGCCGAGGAATGCAGCCACCTTCCGGGTGGAAGAGACTCAGAGGGTTGCAACGGCCGAGGAAGCTTAGGCAATGCCCACCCCGGATAAGGGGAAGGTGGCGGGTTTGAAGGGGGAAAAGAAACCCCCGAGGTCTGTGTCTCGGGATCCTCCCGCTAGTGGTTCAAGTGCTGCGGCCGGGCAGAAGCGTCCGTCCGAAGGTCCAATCCCTTCGGCCAAGAAGGGCAAGGGGAAAATGAGCAGTGAGCTGGATATAGATGCTGAGGTGGCCCGGTTGGCTACTGCTTCGGAGCTGGACCGAATTGCGGAGCTATCCGCAATTCACCAGAAGGTACGTACTAAGCCGACTATGTTTTTAATGGTTGAAGTGTTTCAACTTTCTTTGATCCGAAACCTTGTTTTTAATTTTTCAATGTTGGACACTATAGCTCACTGCCGCTATTCAAGCGTGCTCCGTGGTGGCGGTTTGGAGGGCCACAATGGAGGAGGACCTGGCCAAGGCCGAGGTCGCCAAGTGGAGACGTTTAAGGTGAACAACCGTCCGAGAGGTCAAGAAAACCTCAGGCGAAGAAGGAATCAAGCGAGGTCGCAGTCAAGAGTGCCATCCTGCTAGAGAAGTATTTAAAGGTGCATCAAGATGGCATGGATGAGTACGTCAGTGTCTCCCGTCGCTTTAAGGATATGATGCTAAATGAGCTGTTGAAGGTCCGGACACAAGCTGTCCAAGACTTCTTGGGGTCGGACGCTTGCAAGTTCATGCTCGAGTCCAAACATGATGAGGCTCGGCAGGATGGCTTCGATGCGGCTATTGGGTAGCTCTGGCACAGGGGATAGATCCCGAGCGACCTTGACTTGGAGGTTGAAGGCATTACTGCTTTCAAAGAGGCAGATGGCTCGGACTTCGCTCCGGAAGGTGTCTCAGATGAGGACTTGCTCAAATGTGAATTTGTAGAGCTTGTCTGCGACGAGACCGAGGACGAGAAGTACGATCATGGCGGTCCATACCTTCCTTCCTTTGTGCCATGGGTTTTGATGTCTAGTGTCTTCGTCCCGTTAGAATATCATGATCAGGAGCATAACCGGATCGGCCGATTGCCGGTCCTCAATCAATCCTCGATTCGTTCGTGTGTCATTCCCTTCTGAACCAAAACCTTGGTTGATTGAGGAAAGTATTGGTGGGAACTTCTGGCAAGATTAATTCGGAACTGTATGACCCGTGTCATTTTTAGGGACCAGCAGGAATCTTCCGAGTCTGCCGGATGCGGTTAGATTGTAAAAAATGTCTCGAAACCTGTTATTCGGATGAGTGCTTTTTATTGCACACTCAAGTTATGAAGCAAGTGTCGTTGGTCCGGACGTCGGCTAGAGGATCCGAGTCAACGAGACCAAATGCTTCCGAAATATGGCAACTCTTACTGAACCAATTGACCATATAGCTTCGGATGGGTAAAGAGCTTGTCCGGGTCTTTTTAAATACCAATTATATCGGTGGGATGTACATCAAAAGTAGACTTTGAAGTAGCATTCCGAATCTTGCTCAAAAAGGTAATCAGAATAAAAAAGTTTCGACCTGGCGTGGATCATAGGTACCATGGCCGTTTTTTGTGACCGGCTCGGATTGACGGATCCGATCGGGTTACCGTTGGAAATAATTCACTCAATAAGGTGGGGAATGTGAAGGGTTTCCGGGTAGGCCCAATAGTGGCCCAATTAGTTAGTTCCAAATCCAAGCCCAGGCCCACCACCGGTGGTTATGCGCCACGTGGCGAGTTATGATTGGTCTTTAACTTCTATATATACCTCTAGATTGTACGGCTTTTTCCCGATCATTTCATCCCTTTCACAGTAGATAATTCGGATCCTTAGGTCCGGACCTTTTTATGGAGTAGCCGATTCGCTGCTCCCATTTAATTGCCTCTGGGTACTTTGGCCATCCGAATGTGCCTTTGAGTCGGATCTTTTTAACCCTCCTCGGATCGCCGTGCTAATCTTCTTTCTCCGGGGCTGTGGTGTTTATCAATGACTTCAGCCATGGGAGGGTGGATTAGTACGTTGGTCCTGAGGATTCCTATACTTGTTTCTTCGGGCCTCCTCCCCTTCACCATTTTTAGTACTCCTCGGATCACCGGGCTAGCCTTCTTTCTCAGGGGCTGTAGTGTGCATCAATAATTTCAGCCCCGGGGAAGCGGGCTAGCCCGCTGATTCCAGGAATTGCCCACCTTTTGCCTTGAAGAGCTAATTATATGGGTAACTCCCCGGGGAAGCGGGCTAGCTCACGATTCCGTGAATTGCCCACCTTTTGCCTCAAGAGCTAATTATATGGGTAACTCCTTGCAATATATTAATTTCGAATATTTCGATCGGTGTTAGTCTTCTCTCCGGCCGTGGTGTGTACCGACAACCCGAGCCCCGGGAAGTGGACTAGCTCATCGCTCCTGTGATTATGAGAGACTCACCTCGGAGAGTCAAATCTCTAAGCCTTCCTTCCACCATTTACCATTTTCTTGTGGTCAAGAGTGCGAACCGTAAAGTAGTTATGGTGGAAGATGCGGATCGTCGAGAATGCCATCAATTGCCTCTCCGTACCAAAGATATCCGGTTCGGACCCAATTCGTCCTTTGTTCGGAAGTGAGGACGCACTATTCGGAGACCAATTGGTTTAAGCCGCTCGCCTCTTCGTCGATTCCTTTGTGTCATTGCGTCTTATGTTTTATCCGGCCAGATCGGGCTTTTGCCAAGAATCGACTCTCGTGGGGGGTTTTTCCGAGTTACCGAAGAAGTGACGATGCCGCCAGATCATTTTAGGCTCGGTTCAAGAGTAAACCCGATCTCCGGGTCGTTTCCGCCTGAAGGATGCTGTTCCTATTCCGTTAGGAAGCTCAGACTCGGAATGGAGACGATTGGTCCATTTCGGACACTGAATATTCCACCAATAACTGTTTGTAAAGAATGATATGTACTTTTCCTTCTCCTTTAAGTGACTCGGATGGGTATGTCCGAATTTTGTAATTTGTACTTTGAGGAATAAAAATTACTATTCTGGATGTTGCAGTTTCTTCCTTCTGTTTTGTCGTATCTCCTCGTCCAAACTAATTGCACTAGTATTCTATCAACAAATTGGTTTGCCTGGCCTCTGTCTCGCAATTGACTCGGATCTTTGTTGAAAAGTTCGAGGCAGTGTGTTTACTTGACTATAGCGCAGTTGTGTTGGCAAATAAAAGTTGTATTGATTTGACGGAAATTCAAGTACAACTGGTGGGCTTCGAGGCCAGGAAAAGAAAATGACAAAAACTTAGCAACTGACGTAGTATGCTTTAGAGAAGTAATTCTAGGCATAGAACTTTTGTAAGTTCCTAGCATTCCGTGTTCTCTTCAGGGCTCTTCCTTGATCATCTTCTAACTCGAAACTTCCATTGACCCTAGCCCCAATGACCTTGTAGGGTCCTTCCCACTTGGGCTTGAGTTTACCAACATTTCTCAAGATGTCAGCTCTTCGGAGGATCAAGTCTCGGACTTGTATATCCTTGGGAAGAACATGCTTGTTGTAGGCCCGGGCAGACATAGCTTGATATCGGAGGATATTAGCTAGTGCCTTGCTCCTTTTGTCTTCGAGGATCTCAAGGTCGTAGATCCTTGTGATTTCATTTCCAGCAAGTTGGTATTGCCGAATCCTTTGGGTTTCCACTGCAATTTCAGAGGGAATGACTGCTTCTGAGCCATAAATTAGTGCGAAGGGTGTCTCTTGAGTAGAAGTGCGAATGTCGCTCGGCAGCCCACAGTGACCCCGCCGAGGTCGCTCTACCCAAATTGCCTTGAGAAGTTCTTAGCCTCTTCTCCAGAATCTTCACAATGGTTTTGTTGGTGGCTTCAACTTGGCAATTGGCTTGAGGGTAACCAACGGAAGTGAAGCGTTGTTATATCAATGGAAGTCCAAAGCGGCAGATGATGTTTTTCCAAATGAAGGTCCTTACTCGGCTCTCTGTGATGGTGGCCACTGCCTCAGCCTCAACCCATTTAGTGAAGTATTCAACTGCAAGAATAAGGAACTTCTTTTGATGCGTGCCATGAGGGAAGGGGCCAACTATGTCTATCCCCCATTGATCAAACGGGCAAGCTATGATTGACGGAATCATAGGTCGGGTCAAGCGTGTGGCATTGTATTGGCAGTCTTCACAGGCACGAGCGAAGCAACGTCCTTATCAATGGTAGGCCAGTAGTATCCTTGCCTTATGACTTTTTGAGCCAATGTTCGTCCCCCAGAGTGACTTCCACAACTTCCTGCGTGGACTTCTTCCAGAACGATTTTTGCCTCGTGAGGTCTAAGGCATCTTAAGTGAGTACCAGTGAAAGATCTCTTGAGAGATCCTCTCCTAGAATAAAGTACTTGGTCTTAAGATAGGATCCTCCTTGCTTTCAGTGGTCCGATGGTAGAGAACCATCTTGATATAGCAAAATATGCCACCATCCAATTCCTTTCAAGGCCTAAGAGGAAGACTTGAATAGGGTTCACCAGGAAGAATCAGAGAGTCATCAGGATGATGCTTCTCGTGTCCAAGGTTCCTAAAGTAGAGGCATATTTGGAGAGAGCGTCAGCCTTCTCATTCCATTCCCTGTTGAATCGTTCTAGCGTGAATTCCTTGAAGTGCTCAGCTTCTTTCCTTAGGAGTTCTAAGTACTTGATCATGATGGGTCCTTCAGTGGCAAAAGATCCGGAAAACTGGGACTCGACGAGTTGAGAGTCTATATAAGCTTTGATTCTCTTCACTTGAAGAGACCTGGCCATTCTCAAGCCGGTGATGAGTGCTTCATACTCGGCCTCATTGTTTGTCACCTTGAAGTTGATGGTGATGGCGTATTCCAGCTTTGCACCCTTAGGACTCTCAAGGAGAAGCCCTATCCCTCCAAGTTTTCCAGTAGAAGATCCGTCTCCTTGCAGTCTCCAACACTCTTTGTCTTCAAGTTTCGTCTCCATCATGGGAGCGGGGACTTTCCCCTCTTCCTGCTCCTTAACCGAAGAAACAGGTGTTGGGGAGCTAGCTACTTCATCTAGGAGAAACATGTGTCTCACCCTTAGGGAGTCGTCCATGGGTTCCTGATACTTAGTCCAGAGTTGGACATCTCCTCCAAATATCCTTTCGTGCTCTTTCTCCTAGGTGAACATTACATAACTTATATCTGCCAGGATCGTCAAATTTCTTTGTTAACTTCCTGGTACTCTACTAGGAAGTCGGCAAGGATCCGAGCTTTCGATTTGAGCTCGACACCGATATCGTATTCACTTAATTCAATTGCCCACTTGGACAGACGTCCTGATTGATCCGTCTTACCAAGGACATGCTTGAGTGGTTCATTGGTGAGGACCACAATCCGGTGAGACTTGAAGTAGGGCTTCAGTCGTCGGGCGGTGTATACTAGCGCAAAGCCAACTTTTCAATCTTGACATACCTAGCTTCGGCACCCACGAGGGCCTTGCTTAGGTAATAGACCGGCATGTGGTCACTCCCTTGAATCCGTACCAATACAGAGCTCATGGCTTTGGCATTAGCTGCCAGGTAGAGGTAGAGAGGTTCATCTTCTACTGGTTTGGACAAGAGTGGAGGCGAAAGGAGATAGTTTTTCAGATTTTCCAAAGCCTCTTCGCATTCCTTTGTCCATTCGAACATGTCTCCCTTTCTCAAGATTTTAAAGAAGGGTAGGTTCTTCTCAGCGGAGCTGGAGATGAAGCGGTTCAGAGCCATTATCCTCCCGAGGAGATTTTGTTCTTCATTAAATGTCTTTGGCTGTGGTAGATCCAAGATTGCCTTTATTTTCTCAGGGTTGGCGCTGATGCCTCTCTCCGTGACCATGTATCCGAGGAACTTTCCTCCCTTTACACCAAACATGCACTTCTCGGAATTTAGCTTCATTCCATACTTCCTAAGGATGGAAAAGCATTTGTTCAGGTGCTCTACATGTTGTTCTTCAGTCTTGCTTTCTACTAGCATGTCGTCCACATAGACTTCCATAGTTTTGCCCAGCTCCTCCCTGAACATCTTGTTCACCAGCCGTTGGTAAGTAGCGCCCGCATTCTTGAGGCCAAAAGGCATGACTTTGAAATAGTAGACTCTCCCCGCAAAGAAGGCCGCCTTCGACGCCTTCCCGGGCCATTCAGATTTGATAGAAGCCTTGGTAGGCGCCATGAAGCTTAGAGCACATCCTCCCAAGGGAGTCTACTAATTGATCAATGCGAGGCAAGGGGTAAGGATCCTTTGGGCAAAACTTGTTGAGCCTAGTGAAGTCATTGCACATTCTCCACATCCCTGGAGCTTTCTCAACGAGGACCACATTACAGACCCAATCAGAATATCTGAGTTCTTCGATGTGTCCTGCCTTCATTAACGTTTCCACTTCTCCTGCTATAATAGCATCCTCAACGGGCCCGAAGTCCTTTCTCTTTTGTCGGATATGTTTAACCGTAGGATCCATGTTCAGACCGTGAACCGCGATCCTTGGGTCTATCCCCTTGAGGTCATCAGTGCTCCAAGCGAAGACATCACGGTTGTCCCGAAGGCAGGTGAGTAGCTTCATTTCTACCTCATCGCTCATCTTAGTCCCGATACGGGCTATCTTATCTGGGTCTCCCTAAACCAATTGGACTTCTTTTAAGGCTTCATGGGGCTCGATCGTCGCAGTTTTGGGGAATTTCTCCTTGAGTGTCCCAATCCCAATTTCCTCTTTTGCCGGAATAAGAGGCACTGTGGGAGGGCTCCTGGGTCCTTTGGTGACCGAGAGGACGGGTGCTGAGGCTCCTCTGGTTGACATGATGTAACATTCCCATGCTTCCCTAACATTGCCCACTTCTTCTCCCACACAATTTGGAGTAGGGAACTTCACCCTATTATGTAGGGGAGAGGCGATCAATTGACCGTCGAGTCCCGGGCGCCCAGATCACGTTATAGTTGATCAGTGCCACCACCACAAAGAGGATTGTGTTGTCCAGATAACGCAAAGTAAAAGACTAGAGGGGGGGGGTGAATAGTCTTTTAAAACTTTTGTCGATAAGCACAGTTTCTCAAATATCTGTGAAGATATCTGATACTTAATTTCAGAGAGCGAAAGACTTTTCTGTGATAAGTGCACGTGCTCAACAAGATAAGTGTAAGTACTTTGCAAGATAAGTAAAGCAAGTAATAGACTGCAGAAAGTAAATAACACAAGTCTTTTTATAATGGTATCTGAAGGTGGCGTAATCCTTCAACTAATCCACTTCGGCCTTTCTCGCACCTAGAATCCACTAAGATGTATAAATGATGTAACCTTACAAATATCTTCTCTTGATTCCTAAATACACTAGTTCCCAACCGAGTGTTCCTCTGAGTTATTCCCGCTTTCATGTACCAAGAACTTCATGTACTCAGAAACCTTTTTGAGCTATTCCTTAGTTTCCCAAACTAAGTACTTCCTGTGCTCAATAACCTTGGAGTTATTCCTTAGTTTCCCAAACTAAGTACTTCCTGTACTCCACGCCGATTAAGGTGTTGGTTAAGGTAAATTGTCAGGTGAGCTTCTTTAATAACTTGTTCAGTTATTCAGATAGCTCTATGAATCAAGTATACTTAATACACTTTGCAATGTATGGTATATTGTTCTTTACTGACCCAAGTCTATGATAAGTGTTTAAGAGAATGAAACTCAGATATGAAATCTTAGTTCAACTCTTTCATAAATAACAATGCTTGTTAAGGATCAGGACACTTAGAACTTTTGTGCTACTTAGAATCAAGAGCTTTGGTCGCAACAGAAAGCTTGAAGGTAAGTAGTGTGCTTGAGAGAGCTTGTGTGAGTATTCAGTGTTCTTGGTGTAAGTTCTGTGTGTTCTAAGGTGTCTTCTCAAGCAGTCTAAGTGTTGATATTTATAGATGAATTTGAGTGCCGTTTGAATAGTATCCGTTAGGCTTAACTCAATTTCAAACTATTGATATCCGAGTATAGTACTGTAGTACGTTTGTCTTCTTCTTCAGAAGCTACCGTTTTTGTTCAGACATTTCTGTCTGTGCATTTAATGCACTGCACTATACTTTGTCCTGTAGTGCCAACGGAACTATGCATTGTATCAGAGATCTTATTCTATCAGAGTTCTCTGAAGCTTTGCATGTTCTTTTCCATAGATTATCACAACTCCATATACCACTTGTTGAAACAACTTTGTTTTAAAATATTTCTTTTCAGAAACATAGTTTATGTCCAAGGTATCTGAGTGTAGATATCTGTGGGCACTTTCCTTGTTTCAGAAACCTTTAGTTCTCGACATATCTTGTAACACTGCTTATTTAAAACGCCAGGTCTTCAAGGTATCTGGTCATAGGTATCTGAAAAACCTTTGTCCTCAGCAATTTTGTGCAATCTTCAAGTCTTCAAAATTTGTTGAACTTTTTCCTGCCGAATGTCTTTCTTCTTGGTCTTCTTCATAAAATAAAAATTACATTTCAAGACCTAACATCCTATACAAGATTTGCTAGACTATCATACTTAGTGAGTTTCCTCTTTTACAGTGTTCAAGTGAACCAAGAGTACTAATCACCTTTCTGAGCTAAGATAAGTCATTAGGTTGCTGATCAAAATCTAAACAGATATTCCTAACAAATTTCCCCCATTTTGATCAGTCAACGATGATTATCTGACCTATTACAAATCTGGATGAGGAAACAATCCACTACTTAATCATTTCTTATGATTTTTCAAATCAGATAATTAACTGTAGAAAGTAAACATCAACCACATCACAAGGTGTGATCTTTGCTGACAAGTTATCTTTTATATAAAAAGATATCTGAGAGTAAGTTCATCAGATATGTTACAAAGAAAGTTTACAAATAACTTTAGTACATAATACAATTCAGCTCAGTCAGCAAGATACAAAAATAACTAGTAAATTAGGACAACAGGAGTAGCCAAGCTCCAAGTAGACATCCTAATAAACTAGTCTTCAACACTTCAAGTCTTCAAAAGCAGTTCCATGGATCAATCTGCAAATTTCCTATCACCAAACCTTTTGATATCATCAGAGTAGTCATAGAGAAGTGTTCTGACAATCATCTCTGTGTCTCTGGCAAATCCACAGACTTCTTTGTAGGTTTTGGTAGGATTTTTCTTGGCAAAATGCTTGACCCACAGATACTTTCCCCATTTCCAGGCATGCTCGATTCTGATATCTGATAGCTTGAAGTATTCATAAATGATCTTCAGATATCCGATGTCACCCTTGTATTGATCTTCAGTCAAGTAGAAGGACTCATAGGGTTCCACAGCAAGTCTTGCTCTTGTTGTTTCTAGTGATGTTGGAAATTGCGGCACATCATCGCTTTCCATAAGGACATTCATCGAGAGGTCCTTTTTCATGGCTTCTATTCTCTTGATTATTTCAAAATCCAACCGTGCTTTGATGTGGTCAGTGTTAATCAAGATCGCTTGTCTTTTCTCCATGCCATGAGTGTTTATGGATTGGTTCGGAAATTTTGAATTTACCAAGAGATGCTTAAGTTCCGTAATCCAAGAGCTATTCTTCCGATTAATGCACCAGAGAGAGGAGTCACCGCTGGTCTTCACATACTCAATCTCGCTTCTTCAGCTCGAGTGGTAGTTGAAGTTGTCTTTGTTCAGCTCTCAGTCTGTTCCTCCTTTGTCTTGAATTCTCCTTTGGGGTAATGCTTGAAGAACCACCTGGATAGACTTGGTATTTCCAGAGGGTGTTTTAGCTTCCAAAGGCTTTGCAGCTATGGGCTCAGTAAGGCTATCAATTTTCCTTTTTCTATGAAGAGGAGCTTCATCTTCATCAGTCTCTTCATCATCATCAATATTAATTCTTGTGAGACTTTTGCAGCCTTCTTCATTGCCCAGGGATTTGATTTGGCCTTATTCTTCTTCTTCTTCTTCTTCTTCTTCTTCTTCTTCTTCTTCTTCTTCTTCTTCTTCTTCTCTTCTTCTTCTTCTTCTTCTTCTTCTTCTTCTTCAGAAGATTCATCAATCCCTCTTAATTGTCTTCTCCTTGGAGCCTTGTTACTCCTTGGAGGTTTCGTGTTTCAGCCCTTGTTGTCATTCCTCTTCAGAAGTCGAGTGGTGGCCACTATCCGAAGCAACTGACCGAGGAGGGCTCATTTATTCCGAGAGGTGGTTGTTCGATTTTCTTTGTTTCCTCTTCCTCTTCCTCTCTCGAGCATCTTGATATTCTTCCCCTTAGTCATTGTCGATCGACTAAGAATCACAAATGATTCTCGAAGAGAGTTAAAGTTGCCTTGCAGATAGTTGTGGCAAGAACCAACCTGCTCCAGAGTGGCCTCGAGCTCCTAGTTTTGTTTGATAAGACCAAGATCCTTATCGCTGAGCTCGCCAATGGGCCTTGAATAGCATCTCGCTTCCAAAGATAGCTAGCCTCTTCAAAGGCTTTTGCAGCCAAGTTTTGGTCATCATCCCTAACCATGCCTAGATATTTCGAGCAACGACTGACCGTTGTTCTCTCGAGTGATGAGCTCAAGAATGACTTCATTTCGCAAGGATCGATGCAATGGCGGCTTTATCTCGAGAAGATAACCCTTTTTCAATTTAGCCAAGATTGATATATGTTCAAGTATTCATTGAGTTGACATTCGCGCCTTTGTCAATATTTCGTATAAGCACTTCCTTTTCAAATGAGAAACCGCTAAGTGTCATTGCGTGTTCGCCAATGCCTTGTCTTCTTCATCATTCGAAATATCACCAAAGTTGATCTTCATCCTCGACATTTTCATCAATGTTTTCTAGTCCAAAGAACCATCTCGTAGATGGGCTTCTTTCCTTTCAAAGAGGAGGATGGTACATCTTTGAAATGCGCCTTAGCATCATGCTTGTCACTAGATACTTGCTCAAGATTCAATTCCTCAAAGAATTGCCCTAAGAAGTCGGAGTTCTTTCATTTTAGCATAAGCTTCCATTTCCTTGATTGCTTGATCTTCAATCTTTTGGAGCTTTGCTCTGGATTCAGCTATCTTTTCTTCCAGTTAAAGATGTAGCTATTGTTCTTCCTCCAATAGTTGTTTGAGTTGAGCAACTCTGGCTTGTGCATCTGATAATTTCTGAGATGTTTCCTCAGAGTGCTCAACTAATTGTTCAGTAGTATCTTTGTGTTGGGAGTCGATGATTAGATTTCGAGGAGATGAAGGAGGATTGTGATGTCCCTCTGTGCTTTTCAAAGAAATTGAGGCAATGTGTCCTTGTGAAATCCCTTCCGTCCCTGGTGCAGGGGCATCATCATCATCCTTCTTATCTTCATCCTTGTGATGGTCAGAAGGAGGATCTTCATAATTGTTTTCACCGCCTTCTCTTCCTCATCTTCAGAGACCAGTTGATCACTTCGAATAGTGACCGCTTACAATTAACTTCCTCTAGATCGAGGGTATATCGTAGAGTCCGGGCAAAGTAGGCTTGAATGCCATCCGTAGTCCGGTCCGACTATCACTTGATTGAAAGCTTGATCGCCTTTCCGCCACTTCCTCGACAACTCCTTATCCATCAATGTTCCGAAAGAATACTGTTCAGTGGGGAACATTGCATGGACGTAGTTTTCCAAATCAAGGGCTCGTGCTCTCCTTGTGTGGTGATCAGTCACCTTTAAGATCTCAGAAAGATCGGAGCATCGGAGCTTTTTCCATTTCTTAAAGCATTTCAGATGCTTTGGCAAAGTGTGTTCCTTGAAGAAAGGAAGGAGGTCCTTTTTCTCATCATCAGGGACCTTAGTGGCACTTGTTTGAGCCTGAAAGAAAGAGTTTTGAGTTAGATTCAAAACTTGTGTAGATATCTGAGTACGAGTGTAGTTAGGTTTCTGAGTTACCTGAATGAGTAAATCAGGCTCAGAGACTTGTGCATCGAGACAAGTGCCTCAGATATCTTGTTGTGAGGTGGAGACTGGAAGTCCGTCCTCATCAACCTTTCTTTCGCTTGATCCGAGAATTAAAATTATCACAATACTTAGGAAATTGTCATGAAAGAATTAAGCTTCAATGATTTCGTGTTTCCACTTACTTCCTCAACAGAGGCTCGTAATCATTTTTCCGTAAATTTTCTCGCTTGTGTGTTCTTTCCGGTGATGTCATTGGGGGCTTCATCAATTTCCATGGGTGCAGGGGATGTCGCAATTCTTTCCCCTTGCACTTCTACTTCTGAATGAGCCTGTAAGTAGAAAGTATTGAGTAATTAGAGAAGAATTTACATTAACCCATGATGAAGAATGTTTGTCACTGAGTTTTATATACCTTCTCACTAGAAGGCTCAATGATATTTTCTTCAGAAACCTTGATGGTCTCTGGGTCCTTTTCTGGCATTTCTGCCTTATCTTCTTCTTTCTCAGTTGGAGCCTATTATATTAGAAACATCCACTTAATTAGTTAAGTATTTTAACATATAACTGAAAAGTAACATCTTAAGGAATTCTTTATCACCTGTGGCACAGGCTCAGATTCTCCAAGAGGTGAGGTTGTGGTGGTCTCTTTCTCGCTCGAGGCAAGCTTTCCACTTCCTCTTGTTCTTGTGTTTGTTTCTAAATCACCAGAATAAAGAAATTTTATTAACTCACAAGATTAATAAACACAAATTATTACAAGTAGAGAGTTAAACCATTCAAATTCGAGCAAAGGTCAGTCGATTGGTCTCTGGAACTTGTGACCCTTCAATGTTTTGGTCTTGTTGTTCCATTTCAGCTTCTTTGTGTGAAGTTTCAGGTACTTCAGACCTTTCCTGAGTATGCAACTTAGTTGCCTCCCCTGGTTGATCATTCTGAGTAGATGTCTCAGTTTGATCCCTCTCATTGAGTTGGGGAACCTGCTCTTTTGCAGGATTTTCTTCAGCAATGAAAGATGCTGGTATCTCAAATTTCAAGTACCATTTCAGTAGTATCCTTATCTGGCTGTTGTGGTTGTTGTGCTTGAGACAGAGTGTTGAGGCAATGGCAGTATCCTCCAACACTAAGCTACCACTCATCAGCATCTTCAATATCTTTCTTTCTTGCTCGATGGTGTAATTTGTCCAATGACTTGGACACAGCTTGCTTCTTCAAGAACCTTTGAAACAGTGCTTGAAGAACCCGTGTGGTGTAGGTTCTTCTTCAAATACCTCTACACCAGTTACTTTTTCAGTAACCTTAGCCCTTTTTTATTTTTCTAGGACTTGAGAGATGACTAATTCATCATCTTCATCGTAAGAGCTCTCATCAGCATTGGGAACTGATTGGTCCATAATCCCCATGGTTTCAGAGATAGGGCAGTATCTGTCACTACTTTCTTTAGCAGCATTGATGAGTTCATCAGCAAGGCTTTCGGCAATAGTCTTAACATTTCTGAAAGCACTTTCTCTTACTAAGTCTACTTGTTCAGTAGTTGATACCTCTTTTGCAGCATTGATGAGTTCATCTGCATTTATGAGTTCATCGGCAAGAAGTGTATCCGGAATCGACAACCTCAATGGGTGCCTTCTGATTTGCTAGCAGACTTCTTTCGTGAAGTTCTGGGCTTCTTAGTCGCAACCTTTCCCTCAGATACCTCTTCAGTCTTTCGCTTCTTGGAACCTTTCTGAGATCCAGTGACCTTTTTCATCATGTTTGTGTACTCATATTTGTAGAGTAGGTTATCGCTATTGCGTCACCTTCTCCGAGCTCAATGCTGCTTTTCTAGCAAGTAGCATATCTTTAGACCATAGCCATCGTGGTCTTCGCTCAAAGTCCCTTTAGCGATTTTAGGCTCAAAGCCTCAATCTTCTTCACAAACTTCATAAAGGCATTTTCCCAATTGAAAGGGTTTTCCAAATTTTCTCTTGTTGTTGCAACAAGAATATCATCATCCAAATGTTTCGCTTATCCGGTCAAGACCTCCTTGTAGACCATCAAAGCATCCGGAAGAATGTATGCCAACACATCCCAAAGGAACCAAGAGATGTCCGGTGTCGATGTCGAAGTTTGAAATCAAAGGTGTATCCGGTTTTCAAGATCACACACATCACTGACAAATTGCTTTACACCTTCAAGGAGATCATCATCCTTGGTGTCTATTTCAAAATCCTTTCCAAGATTTTGAAGATCAAACAACTTACGAAAGTTGTTAAGTCCAAAAGGATTTCCTTCTCGACCTTAGTTTTATAGACACTATTGCAAAGGTTTTCGTAAACACAGATATAATCTCGAGTTATTGTAGAATTCTAACACATCTAGTGAAGAAATTCTACTGGGAAGAGCTGATAGAAAACCCTTGATTTTTGCCTTTTCAAGCATGTCAAGTATCAGCTTTCTATCGGCTTGATTTTCAACAGCAGCCATGAGGTATTCCTCAATCATGGCACCACCCCAAATCATACTGTGATTTGAAGTCCAATGATCGGGATTGAAGTCTCCTACCAATCGATTGTTTACAAGTACCAATTCTGGTGCTTGCTTTTCAAAGAAGATTGGTAGTATTTTGGGATTTCTGGGTAGAAGCACGTTTTGGAGCCATCTCTTTATATAGCGTGAGTTTTTCGAAGGTCTGAAAGAGATTAAGGTGAAAGATTAGTGATTCTTTGCAGAAAAACTAATTTGGGAGCAGAGATTTGCAGAAAGATAGAAGAGAGAAATTTGCTATTCTTGTGCAGAAATCAATGTCGATTAGGCGAAAGTGAATTCTTTTGCCAAAATCCAATATATATATATAGCAATGTAATCTCAACAGTCACATACATACAAATTAATTTTGTGTGTAGTTATCTGTGTATTGTAGACAGGCGTGGGTAAAAGCTTGTTCGGCATTAAATGCATAGTGGGCCCTGTCGGAATTTCAACATTCCACTATTTACTGAGACTTAATCTCTGCCGTAAAGATCAATCACCCATTTCGTCAAGGGTCACCATTGTTTCTTCATCAATGATCACAATCAGCAAATGTAATTGTGCCTATTTAATGAATTTTGGCTATTAGCTATCTGAATCACATTTCTGTGTGAATGAGAACACTGTTGTATCTGATTCTATCTTATACTTGTTGTCTTTTCAAAGTTTTTCACAAAGATAGAAATAATTCAAATTTCAAGATAGTAGTTAATCAGACAACAGATTATTTTCTTTCAGGTTCCACCTCATCGAGTGATCTAGATATCTCGAAAATTCGCCCTGCACATCTTCAAATAGCCATTTTACCCTTTAGCCTTTGGTTTCTGGATACCCGTTCTAGATTCCTCTTTTCTGGATACCCGTCCTAGATTTCTCTTTCCGGATACCTGCCCAGATCCTTTTCTTTCTCCTTTGATATCTTCTTCGATATCCGAACTTTTTCAGCTTGGGTAGCTCCATTAGTCCAAGATCGTGTCTTAAGGCTAAGAATCTACTTTCTTGTAGTGGCTTAGTGAAGATATCCGCAAGTTGATCTTCAAGGCCAATCTTGAGTATCTCTATATCGCTTTTTCAACATGGTCTCGATGAAGTGGTGTCTAACATCAATGTGCTTTGTTCTAGCATGAAACTTAGGATTCGAAGTTATGGCAATAGCACTTGTGTTGTCACGTAAAATGGGAGTTTTCTTCATTCGAGTCCATAGTCTCGAGTTGTTGTGTATCCACAATATCTGAAGCACAACACCGCAAAGAATATATTCAAATTTGTGGTAGATGTGGCAATTGAATTTTGTTTCTTGGTCAACCATGATATCAATCTACCACCAAGAAATCGACATGTTCCCGAGGTGCTTTTTCTATCAAGCGTTGATCCAAAGATAGTCGCATCCTAATAGCCAACCAAACTCAATCCACTATCTTTTGGATACCACAATCCAATTTCTACAGTACCTTTTACATACCTCAATATTTTCATAGCAATGTTGTAGTGTGATTGCATTGGATTTGTCTGAAATCTAGCACACACTCCAACTGCATATTGAATATCAGGTCTACTTGCAGTGAGGTATAGTAGAGAACCAATCAATTTCCTATACTTGTGTTCTTCAACACTCTTGTCAGATTCAGTATAGGTCATTTTGGTTCCAATGCTCATTGGTATCTTAGCATTCTTTTCAGAAGTCTTTAGATTAAACTTGTTGAGCATGTCCTTTGCATACTTTGTTTTACTAATGAATATTCCATCATTGAGTTGCTTGACTTGCAGCCCTAGGAAGTAATTCAATTCTCCCATCATGCTCATCTCAAATTTACATTTCATGAGTTCAGCAAAGTCTTCACAATGTTGCTTGTCTTTAGATCCAAATATAATGTCATCAGCATATACTTGAACTAAAAGTAGTTTCCCATCATGGTTCAATGTGAAGAATGTTTTATCAACATCTCCTTTCTTGAAACCACTTTCTAGTAGGTATTTGGTCAATGTATCATACCATGCTCTTGGAGCTTGTTTCAGCCCATACAGAGCTTTCTGAAGCTTATAGACCATCCTACTTTCTGAGGAAACTTCAAAACCTGGTGGTTGCTCAACATAGACTTCCTCAGCAAGTTCACCATTTAGGAATGCACTCTTGACATCCATTTGATAAACTGTAAAGTCATTATGAGCTGCAAAATCTAGAAAGAGTCTTATTGCATCCAATCTTGCAACTGGAGCATATGACTCATCAAAATCTAGTCCTTCACCGGTGAATCCTCGGCAACCAACCTAGCTTTGTTTCCGTTATTTCACCGACTCATTCATTTTGTTTCGAAACCCACTTGGTTCCGATTACGTATATTCTCATAACAAATGGAACCATTTTCCGACTTTGTTTCTCTCAAATTGATCCAAATTTTCTTGCATTTCGTAGATCCAATCTTGATCCTTTAATGCTTCTTCTATAGTCTTTGGTTCAATGTTTGAGATGAAACATCCATAGAGACAATTTGCATTTTCAGTGATTGCTCTTCTAGTTCTAACTCCTTGGTCTATGGGACCAATCACATCCTTTGCAGGATGATTTCTTATCCATTTCGTAATGGGTTTTGAACTAGTAGGATCAATATCATTTTGATTTGAATGTGAATCAATATGATCTTGATGAGATACTTCAGCAAGATTCGGATATCTCGACATGGGAAATGCCATGGATATCCGAATTTTTCAAAGGTTAGAGATATCCGAACTTGCATTTCAAAGACTCTCATTTTCGTGATACCTTTTCATGATGAAGGTTCTTAGTAACTGCTCCATTTCGGAATTCTCATAGGAAATTCTTCATCATGTCTTGTAGTCATCCGTTGTTACTAAGCATAGGTAGATTTTCATCGTCAGACTCATCCTCTATTTGAATGATAGAATTGTTTCCTTTTGAGGATCCTTTTTCAGAATCTTTAATCAATAGTTCTTTGAACCTATCTGAGAGATCATCATTCAAGAGTACTTTCTTGTTTCCTTCATAGAATACTACATGAACGGATTCTTCGATCTTTTGTGTTCTTTTGTTGTAGATTCTGTAGGCTTTGCTATTTAGAGAATAGCCAAGAAATACTCCTTCGTCTGCCTTTGGTTGAAATGTTCTCAAGTATTCTTTTCCATTGTTAAGAACGAAACATCTGCAACCAAACACCCTTAGATGTTTGATACTAGGGGGTCTACCAATAAAAAGCTCGTAAGGAGTTTTGCCATGGTGTTTGTTAATCAGACATCTATTTTGAGTGTAGCATGTTGTGTTTACAGCTTCAACCCAATAGATATCACTTATTTCAGTGTAAACAAGCATTGTTCTTGCTGCTTCTTTCAGGGTCCTATTCTTTCTTTAAGCAACACCATTTTGTTGTGGTGTCCTTACATAAGATAGTTGATGTTGTATACCTTTGCAGGTACAAAACTCTTTGATGTACTGGTTCACAAACTCGCATCATGGTCGCTCGACATTACGTATACCTTGTCGTTTTTCATGACTTCGAGCTTATTCAGCAAGTTAGGTATCTCAACCCTTGCATCAGATTTGTGTTTGAGAAAGACAACCCAAGTGAATCTTGAGTAATCATCAACAACAACCAGACCATACTTCTTTCCTACATAACTAGTTACTGAGGATTCAAACAAATCCATATGTAACATTTGCAGTGGCCTTTCACTGGAATGTCTAGTTTTAGACTTGAAAGATGTTTTGGATTGTTTTCCCATTTGGCAAGCTGAGCATACACCTTCTTTTCTATATGCCATTTTAGGTAAACCAACCACCAACTCTTTCTTACCTAGTTTATTCAGAGTTTTGAAATTCAAGTGACTCATTCTTTTATGCCATAACCAATTTTCTCCAGTGTGGCCAGATTGACTCACCATGAGACATTCTTCGGTTGTGGCAGATGCCCAATCAGCAACATAAAGATTTCCTTTACGCCTTGCAACCAAGACTGTCTGCTTTGACTCATTGTCAATCACTTTACATAGTTTTGACTTGATTTCGATAAAGGTACCCTTTGTCTACTAGTTTACTCATGCTTAGGAGATTATATTTCAATCCCTTTACATGAAGTACTTCAGAAATTGTAAGGGTTCCAAACTTCAAATTGCCAAAACCTATGCTTAGGAGATTATATTTCCGTCATTGCACTTTTTGTAGTCAATCAGATTTGCTTTGTCTCCTGTCATGTGCTTCCCACATCCACTATCAAAATGCCAATTTGAATTAGTCTTTAGAGTGTTCTGCACAAAACAGGAAACAAAAGATTAGGTTCTCATACCAACAATGGAACCATCTGGACTAAAAAATCTTCCAGTAGGAATCCATTTTTGAATGAATTTATTAGGAACATTCTTTTGTCTAACAGGAACATAAGGAGGAATTCTAGTTAAATGATTAGTATCATTGTTATTAAGAACTACTTTCTTCCTTGGTGTGTTCCTTGGTGCTCCATTTGGTGCTTTCAGATACCTGTCAGGTTTCTGAGTCTGCTTCTCAGCAAACTTAGCTTTCCTAATCAGATTTTCTTCTAGCCCTGGCATTCAGATTTTCAGTGGCTTGATTCATCTTCCACTTCTGATAATTGCTGTGAGCAATTCTAGCCTTTAACCATTGTTCTTGCTCTTGTTTGTACTCACGAGCAAGTTGTTTCCCGATGGTTTTATAGCCAATACCATTTCGAGCACCTGGTGCTATCTGAGATCTCTTCTCAGCAGTTTTGCTAGTCTCTGGATAATCTATTTTCTTTCCAAAAAACGTGACATAGGAGAATTTGTCAGCTCCTGCAATTTTTCCTTTTTGAGAGACATAGCACTATGGGTGGTTACACTTTTCAGTGTTATGTTTCTTTCCAAAGACATGCCCAACAGTTTTCCTTTGGACTTGTTTTTCCCACAAAGGCTTGGTCGCAACTGCCTTTCCTTTGTCAACAATCTTAGTTTTCTGACCGATACTGTAGATTGTTTGGGAATCACTTTGCTGAGCATTGACAAATGTTCATCCTTCATTACTCTTATTCAGAGTGGTGGAACTGTCTGTGTGTGTGTCCATCCCAAGTCCTCTCTTTTCTGAAGGATCTCTTAAATAAAATTGTACTTCAGTAAGAGTGTCACTTTTGCATAAGATTGAAAAGATAGTTCTTTCTTTTGAGTTCCTTATTTTCGTAAAGAAGATCTTCACATTTCTTTTGAAGATTGGCCGCTTCTTTATGTGATTTTTGCCCTCGTATATCTGAGCCTTGAGAAATGCATTTTCAGCATCCTTTTTCTCAGATATCTTGATTATTTGAGAATTTTTCTTTACAAGAGAATTTTTTTCTTCTTCAAGATTTTCGGCTCTATCTCGGACCATTAGAAATTCTCTTTCGTAGAGATCAAGTTCTTTTCTGAGATTTTCCAGATCTTTGATTCCTTCTTCATCACTTTCATAAGTATAACAGGAAGTATGTGTTACCTCATCAGCCATTAGACAAGGTTCAATGTTGGAGATATTTGGAAAGATTTCTTCAGCCATTCCACACACTTCTTTCTTCTTTTGACCAAAGTCAATTACTTCATGAGAAACACCGCATTTTCGGGAAGGCAGGTGGAATCATCTCAATCCTCATCCTCGTAATCGACTCAATATCTAGAGCATCCAAATGGATTTGAATCTTTTCCTTTCTTCAAGGAGCATAGCTCTCGACTTCTTTTCAAGATTCTTATGTCTTTCTTGTCACCGCCTTAGTTTGTTGAAGGCAATCCTTCTTGAAATGACCAGGTTTCGACAATAGAAACAGATATCGTTCGATTTCGCTTCCTCAAGATTTGATGCTTTCTCGAAATGATTTGTTCAAAGGAGCTTTGCATATTTTTGTAATGGTGATAGTTTGAGCCTAGATGCTTTTTCACTTCTCTTGATTTTCTTCTCTCAATTTCTCGGACATATTTTCCCATTTGCTTTACAAGAAGAGCATCCTCACCACCTCCTTCCTTTCTTCTTTCGTAAGTTCCTTGAGCAACATTCGCAACTTCTCGCTTGTTTGTTCTCTTCGAGTTGTCTCATAGTCAACAAAGCAAGGTGAGAGAAAAGTTCCACATGAGTGATATCCGCATTCCTCGTTAAAGTAGAAAAACTTTGTGTGTTCCTGCTATGATTTAGACTTCTCACAATAGTCTTAATCTTTTCTGACTGGGTATATCTATTACTCTCACCAAGTGCAGCCATATCCCTCATAAGTGTTGTAAACCGAAAATCTAGTTCTTCAAGAGTCTCCGTGGGACCTTGTTTAAAGTTTTGGAATTTGAGCTTCAAAACTTCGAACTTATTTTCCTTTGTTTTCTCAAGACAAAGACAGCATTTCTTCAATCACCGCTGTGCCACTTTCGCCGCTTTTGCACCCCATAGTTTACAATCGTATGTGCTCGAGTTGAACGATGATGATATTATGAGCTCGACCATCCAAATGATTTCTCTGCATCTTCCGATGTCCAGAGCTCTCGGTCTTCGTTCAGAATGACTTGACCGGGTGTCTCCCACCGGGTCGACACATCCGCTTGTGAAGACCCATCGCTTTGTTCTCTCTCTACCATTAGAAACCTCTATGACTTGTTTCGAGTTGTTGAATGACTATCGGGCCATTCTTTATTACTTCGATCATTTCACACCGATGGCTTCTAGGAGCATCATGTTGTTCTTCCATTTTCATAATTCTGGCTTGAGAATTGGGGCGCCACTTAAAGACATCCTACAAAAACACACTAAACAAACAAATCAAGTGTAGGTGAAAAGTGCTTAGTGGGCACTTATCTGATCTAGGTTCAAGTAAGGCTTGGGAACCTCCCCGCTCGATATCACTTGTTGGTCCAGATAACGCAAAGTAAAAGACCTGAGGGGGGTGAATAGTCTTTTAAAACTTTTGTCGATAAGCACAGTTTCTCATATATCTGTGAAGATATTTGATACTTAATTTCAGAGAGCAGAAGACTTTTCTGTGATAAGTGCATGTGCTCAGCAAGATAAGTGTAAGTACTTTGCAAGATAGGTAAAACAAGTACTAGACTGCAGAAAGTAAATAACACAAGTCTTTTTACAGTGGTATCCAAGGTATGTAATCCTTCAACTAATCCACTTCGGCCTTTCTCAGACCTAGAATCCACTTAGACAGATAAATGATGTAACCTTACAAATATCTTCTCGATTCCTAAATACACTAGGTTCCCAACCGAGTGTTCCCCCTGAATTATTCCCCGGCTTTCACAGCCAAGTACTTCCTGTACTCAGAAACCTTTTTGAGCTATTCCTTAGTTTCCCAAACTAAGTACTTCCTGTGCTCAATAACCTTGGAGTTATTCCTTAGTTTCCCAAACTAAGTACTTCCTGTACTCCACGCCGATTAAGGTATTAGTTAAGGTAAATTGTCAGGTGAGCTTCTTTAATAACTTGTTCAATTATTCAGATAGCTCTATGAATCAAGTATACTTAATACACTTTGCAATGTATGGTATCTTGTTCTTTACTGACCCAAGTCTATGATAAGTGTTTAAGAGAATGAAACTCATATATGAAATCTTAGTTCAACTCTTTCATAAATAACAATGCTTGTTAAGGATCAGGACACTTAGAACTTTTGTGCTACATAGAATCAAGAGCTTTGGTCGCAACAGAAAGCTTGAAGGTAAGTAGTGTGCTTGAGAGAGCTTGTGTGAGTATTCAGTGTTCTTGGTGTAAGTTCTGTGTGTTCTAAGGTGTCTTCTCAAGCAGTCTAAGTGTTGATATTTATAGATGAATTTGAGTGCCGTTTGAATAGTATCCGTTATACTTAACTCAATTTCAAACTATTGATATCTGAGTATAGTACTGTAGTACGTTTGTCTTCTTCTTCTGAAGCTATCATTTTGTTCGACTTTCGTCTGCATTTAATGCATCAGATTATACTTTTTCATGTAGTGCCAACTTAACTATGCATCAGACGTAGATCTTATTCTATCAGAGTTCTCTGAAGCTTTGCATGTTCTTTTCCATAGATTATCACAACTCCAGATACCACTTGTTGAAACAACTTTGTTATAAAATATTTCTTTTCAGAAATATAGTTTATGTCCAAGGTATCTGAGTGGATATCTCAGGCACTTTCCTTGTTTCGTAAACCTTTCGCCTCGATATCTCTTGTAACACTGTTTATTTAAAAACTCTTATGTCTTCAAGGTATCTGGTCATAGGTATCTGAAAAACCTTTGTCCTCAGCAATCTTGTGCAATCTTCAAGTCTTCAAAATTTGTTGAACTTTTTCCTGCCGGATGTCTTTCTTCTTGGTCTTCTTCATAAAATAAAAATTACATTTCGAGACCTAACATCCTATACAAGATTTGCTGGACTATCATACTTAGTGAGTTTCCTCTTTTACAATGTTCAAGTGAACCAAGAGTACTAATCACCTTTCTGAGCTAAGATAAGTCATTAGGTTGCTGATCAAAATTTAAACAGATATTCCTAACAAATTATCTCAGTCACTCTTGTCGGGAAGGTCCCCATAGAGACTTGTAAGGGTATACTTCCAATGGGGCGAACTATGGAACCTCCAAATCCTACCAAGGAGGTGTATACGCGCCCGTATTGAATATTGCCCAAGTGAATCTGTTCCACAGTTCTCATGGAGATGTGATAAGCTCAAATTATACTCTAAAAAGCAATTAGAAATTAAGTTGTAGTTGCAGACTAAAGCCTAACTCGTGATCGATCTCTAGGGAATTAATCAAGCTACGAAAAGTTGAGAGTAAATGTATACTTGCCAAGAATGCTTGATTGATGGTTTTGTATACTTCTAACTAGATTGACTAAAGCTAAGATTATGATTAACAATGAGAGAAATCTGAATACAGTAGCAAGATCCAATTATGCTAATTCGAACTAGGGATAACACTCATATTTGTCACACGGTTGATGTACAGTAAATCAATCATTTCGATTCAACCAATTTTTCTTAGAATATATTATACTGGAGAAATCGTGAGTCGTCAATTCACGATCCTTAAACATGAACAATTTAGAAAATTTAATACGGACTTATCGAATTGAAGGTTTTTACGAAGATTTTATACGAGACTAACCTATATGAGTGATTTGATAAACCCTAGAACGAATATGCATAATCTTCACATACTACTGTATTCAAAAGTGTTTAGCTACTCATAATAGATAATTGCATACAGAGATTCATGGTAATAATCATACGAAACATAAATGAGAAACTCGCATGCAATAACATACAATTCAATCGATAAAGATAAAGAACGAATTGAAAAGAAGAAAGCAATAGAGAAATCAATACCAATAATCCTGATGAGTAAAATCAATGAATAACCAAGCTCCAAAGATGTCTCAATGTCAATGTCTGAATCCAGGAGCTCTTTTCAAAAACTAGGTTAAAAAGAAGTATGAAAGAAAAAATCCCAATTCTCAGCTAATAAGGAAAAAACAAAAATTATGTCTTGTGTATCTCGCCGCGGCGAGCCTTCTTAATCGAAAAATATATGGTTTCGATAATTTACCTCAATGACGTAATCCTTCGCCACTTGAGATTCAATCTTCAAGACAAGAGCTTCATTCGCAAAATCTCATCGCGGCGGACCAATTCCTTCGCCGCGGCGAGCCTTCTTTAATCGCAGAAGATATACATTTGCTAAATCTCGCCGCGTCGGACTGATTTTCTCACCGCGGCGAGCCTTCTTGCAATTTACAGCTCCAAGCTCGTAAAATCTCGCCGCGGCGGACTGAATGCTTGCTAAGCAGCTTGTTCTCATTTAGCTCAAAAGACATCGATTCCTGCAAAATGTAAACAAAACACCAAGCGTAAACACGAACCAAAAATACTATAAAATTAAAGACAAAGACTCACAAAGACCGCTAAAAAGGACCAAATGAGACATTAGAATATTGTCTCATCAAGATGACATTGGAGGAACTCCCTGTGTCAACAAGTACTTTGTTCACATTATAAGTGGTGATGACTAGAGAGACAACCAAAGGAACATCAGGGTCTTTGAGATCTCCTCCACCAGACGTTGGTGGGGGAATCTCACTATCATCGAAAGTGATGGCATTTGTTCCTTTCAGAGTTGGCGGAGCATAGGTTCTATCATTGTTTCTTAGATGTTGCGCGGTCCTCTCCCTTGCGTTTCGGCTATCTCCTCCAGCTGGTCCTCCTGCTATAGCATTGATAACCCCTCTATAGGGGAGGTTCTCCATTTCCACATCTTCAGGGTACCCGCGGTATCTTTGGGCATGGTGGGGTAGAATTTCTGCTGGAGGAGGCGGTAAGAATCCTGTCGGAGGTTCCGAGCCACGCTCCTCCCTTCTTTGTTCATTTCTCTGGTGCCTGGAGGGCTCTTCTTTATACATTGGTTCTTTCAACTTTTCGCTCCTTATCAACCCTTCTATTTCTGTTTTCAACTAGACACAATCTTCAGTTGAGTGGCCTTTGTGCTTGTGAAACCTACAGTATTCTTTCGAGGCTTTGTTCTTCTTCGCTTCCTTGTAGGTTTTGACCATCAGATGTCCAAGTTTTTCTCAACAATAGAGGCCAAGATGTCGGATCTTGGTCTATTGAGGCGAGTATACTCGGCATATCTCCTTGGAGGGGTTCTCTCCCTGCAGAACTCCCTTTTGTCTCTAAATTCCTTCTTTTGTTCGAACTTTCCGGGTCGGGGAGGGGGTTCTTATTTCATTGACTCTTTTCCCTTTTTGGTCCCGGATCTTATTGGGACATTTCTTCTGTACTCCTCCCCATACAAGACTCCTTCGCAGATGTCTTCCAAGTATTTTTCGGTTGTGATTTCTTCATTGGAAAGCTTTCTTCTGAGATCATCATTGTAAGTGTTAGCATACAGGTTTCGGACCCGTTCTTTGATGCTGTGAGGCTCAACCTCAGCATTGAAACGGTCAAGAAAGGTTCTAAGATCCTCGTGCTCTTTTTGGATTACTCCTGCCAAGTGTTCCACTGATCTCTTCCTCTTTTTTGCTTTCTCAAACCTTTTTAGAAAAAGAGAAGCGATATCCGCATAGGACTTGATGGAGCCATTGGGCAAAGAGGTCCACCAATCCATCTCTTTTCCAAAGAGAGTAGTGGAGAAGTTAAGAGCCTTCATGTTGTCATTCAAGCCGTTGGTCTCCATCTTGCTCTCATACCTAGTAAGGTGCCCCACAGGACAAGTATCCCCATAATAGTGCTCAAGATTTGGGATAGTGGAGTCGGGGCGCTTCCTTTCCCTTCTTATCTCATCACATAAGGGATTGGGAGTTCTCAGAGTCACCTTCTCATGTGCCTTCACCATTCTGCTCAAAGTAGCAATTTGAGTCTCCAAGGCTTTCTGGTGGACATAGATCTGCTCGGTGTTTAGCCTCTCGCCCGTTCTTGGGTTAATTGCCACATCTGGAGGAAGATCATCAATGGGGACTATTGAGATGCTCTCCACCACGTGGTCTCTTGGTTCGTGCTGCATAGCCCCACGTTTGCTAGTTCCAGCTTCATCTGCTCGCGGTCTCGCTGGGCTTCTTTCCCGGTGTCCGTGAGAAGCAGCGGCTCTCCTGTTGAGAAGGTTCCTTAGATCCTCCAGTTGGTCTGGTTCTCCTAACCTTTGTTGGATTGGACAGTGCTCGTACCTTGATTGTGCAGGTTCATCTTGCCTTGCAACTGCCAAAGGAGGAGTGGGTTGAGGTGGCTGGAGGTTGTTTGATCCAAAGCATCCTTGGATAGTGGTGAGCAAGAGGCCAAACTGATTCTCACTCATCCTAAACTCACTTGGGAGAATGATCTGTCCGTTCGGAACAGTGAAGTTTCTCCCTGGAGGAGGACCATGTGTTTCTGATGGAGGAACCTGTCCTTCGACCCCGAGTACCTGGGCCCTCGTTGGCGGATCATCGGCTCTTTCCTCCTCTGAAGAGAGATTAGTGGTGTGGCCATCACTTGGATAGTCCATCAGAGTTTCAAGTGGCTCTCGCCGCCTTCCCTCCTAGTGGAGGTCTCGCTTTGCCTTGGGCAGGCCCCGATCACAGTAGCGTTGGTTCTTACGGACCTTCTTGTTCTTGCTGTTACTGAAGAGAACGGAACTTTTCGTAAAGAATTCCCACAGACGGAGCCAAAATGTTGAGGGTATAAGTCCCCTAACCACTTAATGAATTTCTCTTGCTTTCCTTCACACTAAGTATCCCAAGTGCCTAGCTCGTAAGGTCCAAGGAGCATAATCTTGTAAGAACCGCCATACTAGTAAGAAATGACACGCGAGGACCCGCACAAGTAGTCAGTTAGAACCTTATACCCGATTTGGCGTAATGTCAAATCGATGGAGACTTTACTCATGTAGAGAATGAGAATCGCCAGATAAGAGTCGTGGTTCAAGTGATTATTGTTTACCGTTATCATCGGAGTGTGCCATATATGTAGATTTCTCCCCAACTGAGAGGGATCCCCAGATCGCACAAGTGTCGCCTGATTGAGCCAACAATGCTCAATAGGTCAAGGCCCATTAACGACTCCTTAACCCATTCCCTTGGGCTTTCGTAGATTAGTCATTAATGTGAGAGTTTGAGACCTTATTGTAGTCTTCCGTGCATGAGATCCGAGGATGTAGATCCGGACCATAGATCCGAACTGCTTATGATAGACGGAGATCACCACCATGTACTATCCGCATGATGCGGTCCGGATGGATGACTGGACTCGCCACTCAAGGGCCTTCACTGGTTTCTTGTGAGGTTGTTATGTTGAATCTGGACGGGTGTCCGGGCTGGATCCCATGGTTACGGACCATTTGGCAGGGTCGGACCTACTACCTTTTGGGCCCTCCTGTTTCTTTCCACCCGGGTGAGTCGGACTGGGGTTCAAATCGAACCTATGGGTCGGATCAGAAGGTCTCTGACCAGAGACAACTTGGGACGCCTTAGGATTCGTTCCTAAAGTGTCTATGACGGATTGGAGATATTTCTGTATCAACAGAAGCAGCAAGAACAATGCTTGCTGACAATGAAATAAGAGAAATCTATTGGGTTGAAGCTGTTAACACAGCCTGCTACACTCAAAATAGATGTTTGATTAACAAGCACCATGACAAAACTCCTTATGAACTTTTGATTGGTAGACCCCCTAGTATCAAACATCTAAGGGTGTTTGGTTGCAGATGTTTTGTTCTTAACAATGGAAAAGAATACTTGAGAACATTTCAACCAAAAGCGTATGAAGGAGTACTTCGTTATTCTCCTAATAGGAAAGCCTATAGAATTTACAACAAAAGAACTAAAATGATTGAAGAATCTGTTCATGTAGTTTTCTATGAAGAAAACAAGAAAGTACTCTTGAATGAAGAACTCTCAGATATTTTAAAAGAACTAATGATTAAAGATTCTGAAGAAGAATCCTCAAAAGGAAACAATTATTTCATTCACTTAGAGGATGACTCTGACGATGGAAAGCAACCATTGCTTAGTAACAACCAGATGACTCTAAGACATGATGAAGAATTTCCTATGAGAATTCCAGAAATGGAACAAAGTTCGAGAATCTTCATCATGAAGAGGTTTCAGAATGAGATTGTTGAAAATCCAATCCCGTATATCTCTAACACCTAAAAAGTGTCGATATCTATGGCATTTTCCGTGCGATATCTCGTATCAACAAGTATCCTGTCAAGAACATATTGATTCACATTCAGATCAAAATGATATTAATCCTACTAGTTTAAAACCCATTATAAAATGGATAAGAAATCATCCTGCCAAGGATGTGATTGGTCCTTTAGACCAAGGGGTTAGAACTAGGAGAGCAATTGTCGAAATGCAGATTCTCTATGGATGTTTCATCTAAAACATTGAAGAAGCATTGAAGGATCAAGATTGGATCTCTGCAATGCAAGAAGAGTTGGATCAATTTGAGAGAAACAAAGTCTGGAAACTAGTTCCATTTGTTGATGGAATATCCGTAATTGGAACCAAGTGGGTTTTCGTAAACAAAATGAATGAGTCCGTGAAATAACTAGAAACAAAGCAAGGTTGGTTGCCAAGGATTCACCTGCATCAAGGACTAGATTTTGATGAGTCATATGCTCCAGCTTGCAAGATTGATGCAATTAGACTATTTCTAGCCTTTGCACTCATAATGACTTTAAAGTTTATCAAATGGATGTCAAAAGTGCATTCCTAAATGGTGAACTTCGAGGAAGTCTATGTTGAACAACCACTGCTTTGAAGTTTCCATGTAAAGTAGAATAGTTTATAAGCTTCGTAAAGCTCAGATGGATCTAAACAGCTCCAAGAGCATGGTATGATACTTTAGCCAAATACTTGCTGGAAAATGGATTCAAGAAAGGAGATATTGATAAAACACTCTTTACTTTACACCAAGAAGGGAAACTACTTTTAGTTCAGGTATATGTTGATGACATTATATTTGGATTTAAAGACAAGCAACTTTGTGAAGACTTTGCTGAGCTCATGAAAAGTAAATTTGAGATGAGCATGATGGGAGAATTGAACTACTTCCTAGGGTTGCAAGTCAAGCAACTTAATGATGGAATATTCATTAGTCAAACAAAGTTTGCAAAAGATATGCTCAACAAGTTTAATCTAAAACATTCTGAAAAGAATGCTAAGATACCTATGAGCATTGGAACCAAAATGACCTATACTGAATCTGATAAGAGTGTTGAAGAACACAAGTATAGGAAATTGATCGATCTCACTGACCTCATAAGTAGACCTAATATTCAATATGCGCTTGGAGTGTGCTAGATTTCGCATAAATCCAATGCAATCACACTACAACATTGCTATGAAAATATTCGTATGTAAATGGTAATCGTAGAAGTTGGATTGTGGTATCCAAAAGACAAAGGATTGAGTTTAGTTGGCTATTCGATGTCGACTATGTCAATCATTGCTTGATAGAAAAGCACTTCAGAACTTGTCAATTTCTTGGTGCGATTAATATCATGGTTCAAAGAAGAAACAAAACTCAATTGCCACATCCACCACGTAGAGGTGAATATATTGTTGATCGGTTGTGTTTCATGATATTGTGGATACAAAGAACAACTCGTAGACTATGAGATCAATGAAGAGAAAACTCACACTTTCAGGATAACACAAGTGTTATCGCCATAACTCAGAATCCTAAGTTTCATGCAAGAACAAAGCACATTAATGTTAGACACCACGTCATTAGAGATCATGTGGAAAAAGGCAATATAGAGTTACTCAAGATTGTTACTGAAGACCAACTTGCATATATCTTTAAAAAGCCTTTGCAAGAAAACAGGTTCTTATAATTAAGAAATAATCTAGGGTTAATGTAGCTACCAAAGTAACTGAAAAGTTCTAATCCCTGAGACGGTAACTTAGACGGGAGAAAATATATCTGGAACGGGTATCCAGATATCTCAGGCAAAAGGTAAAACTCCTACCAAAAAGGTATCTGAGACGGGAACTCATATACTAAAAGGAGCTAAATGTGTGAGTGAGACAGGAACTCATTATGTGTTAGAAGGGAAAAGAAGAGACAATATATCTGGAACGGTAATCAATAATATCAAAGACAAAAGGTGAATGATATAGCAAAAAGATATCTGAGACGGGTACTCAGATATCAAAGGTTAAAGGGTAAAATGGCTATTTGAAGATTTCTGAGACAGGTACTCAGATATCTAGATCACTCAGTGAGGGGGAACACAAAAGAAGAAAGTAGTACAACTATCTGTAGTCAACTACTCTCTCGTGTTTTGTATTATTTTCATATTTGTGAAATATATGAACAGATGTATTGTTTGAAGATAAATTCAGAAAACAAAACTGTCCCTTAGTCACACAGAAGAAATGTGATTCAGATAGCTACTCACCAAAGTTCATTAATTGGGCACGATTACATGAAGTGATTGTGATAATTGCTGGAAATCAAAGCAATCCCAGCCTTCATGAAATGGGCGTTCCAGATTCAACGGCCAAAATTTAATCTCGCTAAAAAGTAGTGGACTGTAAAAACAGTTATGGCCCACTAGCATTTAATGCAAAGTAGTTTTCACCCACGTCGCTCAAGACGCATACGTATACATATGCACAAAATCAATTTGTATGTATATGTCTGTTGAGATTTGTGTTGCTATATATATAGGATTTTTGCAAAAGAATTTACTTTTGCTCAATCCTACATTTGCACTTGCATAAAAACAGCAAAATTTCCCAAATTGCCTGCAAATCTTCGCTGCAAATACTGACTCCTAATTAGTTTTTGTGCAAAGAATCACTAATCTCCTACCTTAATCTCTTCTCGACTTTCAAGAATTTCACTATTTAAAGAGATGGCTCCAAAACGTGTTTTACCCGTAAATCCTGTGCTACTACCTGCATCTGAAAAACAAGCACCAGTGTTGGTTATCAAGAACAATCGGTTGATAGGAGACTTCAATCCTGACCATTGGACTTCAAATCACAGGATGATTTGTGGAGGTGCCATGATTGAGGAATACCTAGTTGCTGCTATTGAAAACCAGGCTGATAGGAAATTGATTCTTGGTATGCTTGAAAAGGCACAAATCAAGGGTTTCATGTCTGCTATTCCCAGTGGAATTTCCTCACTGGATGTGTTGGAAATCTATAACAATTCCAGGATTATTTCCTGTGTTTCTGAAGGCACTGAGATAGTGTTCAGAAATCAAAAGTTCAAGGAAAGGACATCCTTTTGAACTTGACAACTTTCTGTGAGTTATTTGAACTTCAAAATCATGGAAATGATTTTGAAATAAACACCAAGGATGATGATCTCCTTGAAGGTGTAAAGCAACTTTACAGTGATGTGTGTGATCTTGAAAAATCAGATACACCCATCGACTTCAAACTTATAACATCGTAACCGTACATCCGCTGTTCACTGGATGTGTGCATGCATTCTTCACAGATGCTTTGATGGTCTACAAGGAAGTGCCGACCAAATAAGCCAAGAACGCTGGATGATGATGTTCTTGTTGAATCAACAGAACAAAAGGAGGGCCTTTATGAAATTTGTGAAGAGCGCCTTTATGAAATTGGGGGAAGTACGCCTTTATGAAATTTTTGAAGAAGATTCAAGGCTTTGAGCCTAAAATCGTTAAGAGGGCCTTGCTGAGCCAAAAGCCACAGTAAGCTATGGACTAAAGATATGCTTCTTCCGGAGAAGCTCGCATCGAGCTCAGAGAGAAGGTCGACATAGCCAACAAGATAACCCGCTTCTACAAATATTAATATACAAATATGATGAAAAGGTTATCGATCTCGTAAAGGTTCCAAGAAATGAAATATCAAGAGGTATCTAAGGGTACCGTTGACTAAAAAGCCCGTAACTTCACGAAAGAAGTCTCGGCAAATTAGAAGGCATACCTATTGTGGATGTCGACTCGATATCTACCACCCAAATTGATGAACTCATCAATGCTAAATCCACTGCTGATGAACTCATTAATGTTGATAAAAGCAGTGAAAGACTTCAAACACTCTCTACAGAAGCAGCATGGATTGTTGATAATTCAGTCCCAGATTTCGATGAGGAATCTGAAGATGATGGGGAAGCAATAATCCCCAAGGTTGCTGAAAGAGCAACTAAATCAAAGGTTGCTGAAAAAGCACCCAAATCAAAGGTTGCTGAAAAAGCACCCACATCAAAGGTTGTCAAGAAGCAATTGTGTCCAAGGTCATCGACAAAACACATCATCGAGCAAGTGACACTTAAACATATTCAAGATGCTCGATGAGTAGTAACCTAGTGTCGAGGATATTGACATTGCCTCAACACTTAAAAGTCTGTCTCAAGCAGATCTGGATAGGCCCCATACTGCATCACCTTCAACATCCGGATCCAGATCACCACAACAGCCGATAGTTGATGAGACAATATTCTAACGTGTCATTTGGTCCTTTTTAATCGTCTTTTGTTAGTCTTTGACCTTAGTTTTATATTATTTTAGTGCGTTTTTATGTTTGGTTTCTTGTTTGTGTTTTGTAGGATTTTTGTGTCCCGAAGGTGAAAATCGGAGTGAAAACTTTGGTTCTATATCTTTGAATGTAGAGTACTGGGCGAAAACGGAAGTGGATTCGGAGTTTGGACGAAGATTTGAGAGCCGTTTTAGCGAAGCTTGCAAAAGTGCAGTTTTACGGAGCAGTCTAGCCATTTTGGCCATAACTCTCTTATATGATGTCCGATTGACCTGAGCTCAGTGGCCACGGAAAGATAGTTCAAAGGGCTACAACTTTCGTTGCGGAAGCATGGCCAAATTCTGTCTGCCGAAAACGTTACAGAGGTTTTAATCTCGCCACGGCGAATGATGTTCTCGCCGCGGTGTGATTTTGCGAGAGCAATTTGGGGACCTAAACAGTGTCTCGCCGCGGCGAGATTTCGCGATGGGCGATTTCTGGCCGAGTTCTGGATGGATTTTCTTCGTTTTTTCTCCTATAAATAGATTTTTTTTCACCATAACTTCAAACATAACTTATTCTAAACCCTATTTGGGACCTAAGAACCCTAGTTTATCATTGATTGATCTTTGGAGCTTGGTTTTCATCTTGTAAGAATCATCGACATCGAATTCTTGGTAATTTATTGATAACTCTCTATTGCTTATCTACAATTCTTTGTTTTCTTCTGTTTATCGAATTGTATGATCTTGCATGCGATTATCACCATGTTTATGCTCGCGATTCAATACCATGCCTTCTTTCGCCTTCGATTCCATCATGAGTAGTTAAACCTCTCCGTAACTCCTAGTTATGTGATGGTTATGCAGATTCAAATCTAGGGTTTATATTCGTTCATATAGGTTCGTCTAGTTTTAAATCTTCGTAAAACCTTTAATTCAATAGGCTATTTTTAAACCTTCAAAGTTGTTTTGGTTAAGGATCGTGGCATGACAACCAACGATTACTCTAGTTTTAAATATTCAAATTACAATCGGTTGAATTGAATTGATTGCTTTCTGTACGCTGACCGTGTGACAAATATGAACGATTACCTAGTATTGAATTAGCATAACCGGATCATCGCTACCGTGTTCGCTCTTCTTTCCATTGATTTTCACCAACTAGTTTTCTTCTGTTTCATGTGTTAGGTTTAGTTTAGGTAAAAATACAAATTTCCAAATCTTGTTTTCTGCAAACATCTCTGTATTTGCTATGCATCACTATAGTGGATTAGTTAGCTCCTTAGTGAACGATCATGTGGTTAGCATTGTCTGTCTACGACGACTGCTTACTACATGTTTTCTAAGTATTAATTTGAGCACATTAATAGTGGATGCTGCTGAGATGATACTTGAGTTACAGCATGAGATACCAGCATCTTTCCTTGCTGAAGTAAATCCTGTAAAAGAGCAGGTTCTCCAACTCAATGAGAGGGATCAAACCGAGGCATCTGCTCAGAATGATCAACCAGGGGAGGCAACTGAGTTGCACACTCAGGATCGGTCCGATGTACCTCAAACTTCCAACAAAGAAGTGGTCCAAGAACAACAAGACCAACGCATGGAAACTTCACAAGTCACAGGTTTGGGGAGTGAACTATTATCTTGCGACTTTTATGTGTTGTTTTGCATTATTGCCGAAAAGTTTGTTTACTGCTCCCTAAAAGCTTATTGATATTTGAATCTCGGGGTGGATCTATGGTCTTCATTGATCACCGTTAGCCTTGTTAGGCGTGTTTCAAATACTACCTATATACTGGCGTGGTCTTAAAAAGCCATATGTCCGTGAGGGTTGATGGCACGTACACCAAACTGACACGCACAAAAGTGCATTTTCGCAAAATGTATAATCGCAAAAATTGAGAATAAAAGAGCCCAATGCGGCCACGCACTGAATTCAGTGAAGTATTACGAGATCTGATGTTGTTTTGAATTGAATAGGGGGCAGGTTCAGCTTTTGTTTTTTGAAAAATTGAGTCGCCTGTTAAGTCCCTTTCGATCTAATGAGACGAGTACGAAAGCATAAGATATTTTAGGCACCTTTGTGACGCAAGTCACCTTCCCAGTTTATTTTTGAGCTTATACCCCATTTGGATACTTCCAAGAAAGTGAGAGATACACTGCATTCACCTGTGAGGGACTAGTGAGTTACACTTAAGTGCTATTTGTCTGGGAAACGATTGTGTTTGATTTTCTGTACACTGTTTTGCCAAAATTGGTTTGATGACAAAATTTTTGCATCTCGTGGACTTACTATTTACAATGGTAGATTCGGTCACTTGGGACCTTGACTCTTTGTTTGTTTTCGTGGTTTGAGTCTAGTTTCTGTCTAGGTTTATTTGTTTGCTCGAGGACGAGCAAAGGTTCGGTTTGGGGAGTTTGATGAGTCAGTTTTATACCGTCTCATTTGGTCTTTTTTTACCGTCTTTTTGTCATCCTTGAGTGTAGTTTTAGTAGTTTTCCTAAAGTATTTTTACTTGTTTTGTTCTTTGTGTGTTTTGTAGATATTTGGCTAGACCGCTAATTGAGGCTTAAATGGTGTATTTTATATGCATCCATAAGATTTGGAGTTCCAATGCCTCGTATGGATGCTAGAAGTGAAGCGGGAAGGCCAAAATATCAAGAATCGGAGTCAAAATGCGTCAAAGGGGCAAAATGGTCGCTCCAGAAGAACTGGCGACGCCAGTTTGATAATCGGCGACGCCAAAGATCTTCCTATCGAGCATCGCCAAATCGGCGAAGTTTGGAAATCAAGACGCGCTTTCTTCTTCTACCGTTTTCTTCTGCGATTTCTTTTCCTAATTCCGTTTTTTCTCCTTACGTTATATATTAGACATTCATTCTATTGTGAAAAAATAGACTTTTTGCCCTAGAGCAAAACCTAGTTTATAGAAAAGCTCCACATTCATACTTTGACATTGAGACAATTTGGAGCTTGGTTTGATCCTTGATTGATTTATCGATATCGAATTCCTGATCACCGTGGTAATTCTCTATTGTTTATCTCTTTACAATTCGTTCTTGTTCTTGTTTGTCGAATTGTATGAGCTTGCATGCGATTATCATTCTGTTTGTGTTTATCATGAGCAATATCTTGAAGTCTTTCATCTTTCAATCTATCATGAGTAGCTAAACCACTCCGAACATGGTAGTTGCGTGATAGCTTTGCATATTCGCTTCTAGGGTTTGAAATCGTTCATATAGGTTAGGCTCGTTCAGAGATCTTCGTAAAAACCCTTCAATTCAATACTCGCTCAAAGATTCTCTAAAACGCTTGGTTAAGGATCATGGATTGACGACCCACGCATTACTCTAGTTCAAATATCTTCAAACTCGCTTTGGTAAAGGTTGAATTGATAGTTTTCATACACCCACCATGTGACAAAGATGAACGTATCCCTATAGAGAATTAGCATTGTTTGATCGTAACTACTGTGTTCTTTCTACCTCATTCTTACAAGCAACTACATTGCTGATTTATGTTTTCTAGTTATTAGAAGTACTCAACTCAAACAAATCAACATCGTTTCACAAGTAACTGTTTGTTTTCAATCGCTAGGTAGCTTAATCGGTTCCTTAGCTTAACGACCTCATGGTTAGCATTGTTTATTTACAACAACTGCTTGCTACTTGTTTCTAAGTATCAATTTGAGCATATCAAAAGCTTGCCTCAGAGACTGAGAAGGAGGCTCCCACAGCCTCACCTCTTAAGGAATCTGAGCCTGTGCTACAGGTGGTAGAGATTCCTTAAAGATGTTACTTTTCAGATATATGTTTATACACTTAACTAATTAAGTGGATGTTTCTAATAGGATCCAACTAAGAAGAAGAATGATGAGGCTGAGAAGCCTAGCTCATCAGAGAATCAACCAGAGACTCACAAAGTCTCTGAGGAACAAGATTCTGAGCCTTCTAATAAGAAGGTATATATCTCAGACATCTATATTTCTCACAATGATACTCTGATCATTTTTCTAAAATGCTTAACACTTCTACTTACAGGCTCAAAAAGAAGTAGAAGTTGCTAGGGATATGCCACCTCAATCCCCACAACCAATGGAAATTGATCAGGTCAACAAGCCTTCATCATCTGAGAGAATACCAGAAACTACATAAGTTTCTGAGAGACAAATATCTGAGCCTCCTATTGTGGAGGTAATTGACTTCTCAGATATCTGAAATTGTCTAATTATTTCTCTTAACAAATTTCTAAGTGTTATGCTATTCTCAGGTTCAAAAAGAAAGAGAGGATGCTGAGGATCAGACTTCCAAGTCTCCTCATCACACCAAGATATCTGAGACACCTGGAACCTCATTAGTCCAACCATCTGTGCCTGTTGTTGTTGCACAGGTAACACAGATACTTGACTACTCCAAAAACCCAGATATCTACTAAAGTTTTGAAACTAACTCAAAACTCTCTCTTTCAGGCTCAAGCTAGAGCCACAATGGTCCCAGAAGTTTCAGACAAGGACCTACTTCCATTTTTCAAGAATCACACTCTGCCAAAGCATCTCAAGTGCTTCAAGAAATGGCAGAGACTCAGATGCTCTAATTTGACTGAAATAACAAGGGTCACTAATCACCCTACTAAAAGAGAAAGAGCATTTGACCTTGAAAATTATGTCCATGCAATGTTCCCCCACAGAGCAATACTCTTTTGCTTCTCTAATGCATAAGGACTTCATCAAGGAAGTGGCACACAAGCTCATTCAAGCCTTTGAAAAGGCGTATGGTCGCCGTAATGGAGATGGCCAATCTTGCCCAAGTCTCTACAAATCATACCCTCCGAGCAAGAGGAAGTAAATGGGCAAATGATCACTATTCCGTAAGTGATCAACTGTCTCTCAAGATGAAGAAGAGAAGGAGACTGATGAGAATGATTAGGAAGAACCTCCTTCTGACCATCACAAGGATGAGGATGATAAGAAGGATGATACTTCTGAACCTTCTCTGCTCTGTTTATTGATTCATCTCTCTCTCTCTCAGAATGAATGAATGAGCAAAACAAGGAAGAAGTATTCACAACTCTCTCTCTCTCTACATTTACTATTTTTACAGAGACATTTCATTACATGATTTTTTGGTTGGTTTATTACATCCCTTTTGCCTCATCTATACTGTATGTATGTATGTATGTATGTATGTATGTATCACTAACCAGTCACAGGAGGGATTGCACAAGGAACTCAGCTGCTGAAAAGCTCACTGAGAGGACATCATGTAAATCCCTCCTCCATCTCACGCAGAGATCTACCCATCCATCTCCCCAACAAAAGATTTCATCAACAATTGTGAATTTAATGTTCACAATGGTAGATTCGGTCACTTGGGAGTTCAACTCTGTTATGTGCTTCTTGTTTGTTACTGTTTTGAGTCTAGTTCTTGTTTAGGTTGTTTGTTTGCCCGAGGACGAGCACAGATTTGGTTTGGGAAGTTTGATGAGACGATAATTTAAAGTCTCATTGGGTCCTTTTTAGCGGTCTTTGTTAGTCTTTGTTTATGGTTTTATAGTCTCTATGTGCGTTTTTATGCTTTGTTTGTGTTTTGTAGGATTTTTGTGTCCCGAAGGTGAAAATCGGAGTCAAAAGTTTGGTTCTAGATCTTTGAATGTAGAGTAACTGGGTGAAAACAGAAGTGGATTCGGAGTTCGGACGAAGAATTGAGAGCCGTTTTAGCGAAGCTTGCAAAAGTGAAGTTTTACAGAGCAGTCTAGCCATTTTGGCCATAACTCTCTCATATGATATCCGATGGACCTGAGCTCGGTGTCCACGGAAATATAATTCAAAGGGCTACAATTTTCGTTTTCGAAGCATCAAAAAATTCTATTTGTGAAAAAAGTTACGGAGGTTTTAAGCTCGCCACGGCGAGATTTTATGAGGCAAAAAGAGGAGCTACACGGGGTTTCTCGCCACGGCGAGCTATTTTCCTCGCCGCGGCAAGATTCGGCGAGAAGGCCCAGATTCAGCATATTTTTTCCTTTTTAGGTCAGGATTAGGTCATCTTTTGCCATAACTTCTTATGCTCGATATTTACATAGAAAAATCTCCTAGAACTAGGTTTTGACATTGATTGATTGATCTTTGGAGCTTGGTTTACCTCTTGTAAGAACCATCGTGATCAAATTCGTAATTATTGGTAATTATTGATAACTCTATTGTTTATTTTCAATTTATGTTTTTTCTGCTTATCGAATTGTATGATCTTGCATGCATTATCACCATGTTTATGCTTTATGGATCTATACCATGCATTCTTTTCATCTTTGCTTCCCTCATGAGTAGTTAAATCACTACGAACACGGTAGTTATGTGATAGTCTTGCATATTCGTTTCTAGGGTTAGGATTCGTTCATATAGGTTCATCTAGTTCAAAATCTTCATAAAAACCTTCAATCCAATAAGATAGTTCAAGACTTTCAAAAGTTTTGTTAAGGATCGTGGATTGACGACCACCATTTCTCTAGTTCAAAACATTCACATAACGATTGGTTGAATCGATTGATTGATTGATTTCAGACCGCATCGTGACAAATATGAATGATTGCCCTAGAACTAATTAAATTAGCATTACTTGATCCTTACTATCGTGTTCATCTTCTCTCTTTGATCAAACCATTTTATTTGTTTCGCTTTAATCAGGTTTTAGAAGTACAATCACTCAAATCTATTCATATTTACAAACAAACTGCTTACTCTCATTCCTTGTGGTAGCCTCGATTAATTCCCTAGAGAACGATACCGAAGTTAAGCATAGTCTACTACAACTTATTCTCTTAAGTTATTTAGAGTATAATTTGAGCTCATCAAATTTGACGCCGCTGCCGGGGAATTAATTCCTACTGTAGCGTTTGAGTGTGATATTTTGTTTGTTTATAGTTTTATTTTGTTTAGTTAGTTTTTGTTTTGTCGGAACTACTCGTGGTTTCTTATCTTCGTATGTGTAGGAACTTATGCAGCCAAGAAACCGTATCTGATGGATATGTACTTTATCCGCCAGAAAGAGAGGGAACTCCTTCGTAGTTTTCGTCAGTTTCCTGGAGAAAGATTCTATGATGTGTGGTATCGGTTTCGAGAGCTTGAGAAAGGGTGCATAAATTCTAGGTTGAGCAGTAGGAATGTGATAGGATGTTTCTATTTTGGATTAACCGAGGATGATCAAACAATATTAGAAGAAGCCGTAATACAACCCATGGATGAGTTTAAACTTAAACAATTCTTTGATTTTCGCGATGTTGTTGCATGAGGACATCGAGCTGGAGAGGACAAACTGTCTTGCTGAGCTGACTTCTGAATCTGTCCCTACTGTACAAGAAGAAACCCATTCTACTCCCTTACTTGCTGAGCTGACTTTTGAATCGTCATTGCACAAGAAGAAATCCATTCTACTTGCTTACTTGCTGAGCTGACTTCTAAATCTGCCCCTACGGTACAAGAAGAAACCCATGATTCGCATGTCATAGTCCCATCATACACATTGGACCCAAGGAGTTTCACCCACTTTGTCTTTTATTTTCCCTCGATTCTATAGTTATTTTTAGTTTTTATATTTTCTGATTTATTTAATTCTAGTTTGCAGGGACTCATGGACTTGTTAGAAAACTTGAGGAGAGAAGCTAAGGATGGCTCCCAAAATACTGTGGAGGCCGGGAGCCATCCTTAGCTCCTCTCCTCAAGTTTTCTAACAAAAGTAATCGGGGAAGGATACAAGGGATTCATTCAAATATCGTATACCGGAAGGATACAAGGATTCATTCTGCTTGATAATGGATAGCAAAGAATCCCAAAAAGTTGAGCCAACGACTATAATAAAAGGCGCTTCCCGGGAGGCAACCCGGGGGTAAGTTTTTCTTTATTATCAGTTTGTTATTTTTTCTTTTCTATTCCTTCGCTTGCTTAAACTTGAAACTCGAGGATGAGCTAAAGTTTAGGTTTGGGGAGGGATTTCATGTGTTTGTGTTCGTTTTTTATCGCTTTCATAGTGGTGGTTGGTGAGCCACATAGGATTGCATATCTTTTTGCAGCCTGTGTGCCTTATTTGTCTACGTGGGATGGTATGTTAGCCACTTTTATGTGCTTGTTTTGTTTTCAGTTTATGTTTGTGTCTTAGTTTTTTAGAATAGAGTCTTTTGGCCTGTGTTTTTGGCCTACTATCTGATTTTTGTGGTGAGTCTGAGTTGTTCTCCTAAGTCATCGAGCATCTATTGTGATTGTTAAATTCGCTAACTGCTTATGTTTTGCATGATATTTAACTGCAAGTGGCGTAGTGGATTTAAAATCCTATAAGTTTGTTTTTCTTGTAAATAGCAAGTCTGTGTAGCTCTTTGGTCCAAAAAAACCGGGGAGAAACCTTTAGCCGATGAAAAATATTGTACCGCACTGTAGTGATCTTTTGGGAAGTGCAAACTCCTTGTTTGCACCTCATCATGCTCATGTACTCGCGTAAGTTAAGTGTGAAAGGACATGCTCTTTATGATCTCAGGTTATCAAAGCCGCATTCCAAAGAACCGGTTTGGGGAGAATGACTCACAGATCGATGTGCTTATTCTATATTTGTAATCTATATTGCTCTCCCTAAATTATTGATTCGCCTCGAGTGTATCTGGTGCTGCCACCACCGTTAGTCGTGTTAGGCGTGTTTCAAATACTACCTATATACCAAGTGGTCCTAAAAAGCCATATGTCCGTGAGGGTTGATGGCACGATAATTAAATCGACACGCACAAAGTGCGGACTTCAGAAATGACACTACCAAAAAGTGAGACTAAAAGAGCCCTTGAGGCCATTTGATTAGCATACATTTATTTTATACAAAATGTGGTACTATGGGAAGATTGGTTGCATGTTTCGCAAGTTGTCGTGAAGAAAAAGTCCTTCGCATTTAATCGATTGAGTACATTGCATGAGGTATTTGAGGCACCTTGTGGTGAAAGCCACCTTCATTTTCTCTTGTTATTTCTTGAGCGATTAACCCACTTGACACTTCCAGAGTGTGAGAGAGAGTTGCATGGGATCCTCTTTTGAGGGATTAGTGAGTAAGACTTAAGTGCTATTTACTTGAGAAACCTTCTTGTTTGATTTTCTATGCACTATTCTACCAAGGTTAGTTGAGTGCAAAACCTTTGCATCTTGTGAATTTAATGTTTACATTGGTAGATTCGGTCACTTGGGAGTTCAACTCTGTTATGTGCTTCTTGTTTGTTTCTGTTTCGAGTCTAGTTCTTGTTTAGGTTGTTTGTTTGCTCGAGGACGAGCAAAGGTTCGGTTTGGGGAGTTTGATGAGACGATAATTTAGAGTCTCATTGGTCCTTTTTTTAGCGGTCTTTGTTAGTCTTTGTTTATGGTTTTATAGTGTCTTTGTGCGTTTTTATGCTTTGGTACTTTGTTTGTGTTTTGTAGGATTTTTTTGTCCCGAAGGTGAAAATCGGAGTGAAAACTTTGGTTCGAGATGTTTGAACGTATAGTAACTGGGAGAAAATGGAAGTGGATTCGGAGTTCGGACGAAGAATTGAGAACTGTTTTAGCGAAGCTTGCAAAAGTGAAGTTTTACGGAGCAGTCTATCCATTTTGGCCATAACTCTCTCATATGATGTCTGATTGACCTAAGTTCGGTGTCCACGGAAATATAATTCAAAGGGCTACACTTGTCGTTTTGGAAGCATCGGAAAATTCTGTCTGTGGAAAATGTTCGGAGGTTTTAAGCTTGCCACGGCGAATGGATATTTTCGCCGCGGTGAGATTTTACGAGGCAAAAAGAGGAGCTACACGGGGTTTCTCGCCGTGGTGAGCTATTTTCCTCGCCATCGAGATTAGATTCAAGAGAAGGCCCAGATTCAAAGACATTTTTTCCTTTTTAGTCGATTAGGTCATCTTTGCCATAACTTCTTATACTCGATTTTTACATAGAAAAAGCTCCTAGAACTTGGTTTTGACATTGATTGATTGATCTTTGAGCTTGGTTAACCTCTTGTAAGAACCATCGGATCAATTCTTGGTAATTATTGATAACTCTCATTGTTTATCTTCAATTCGTGTTTTCTTCTATTTATCGAATTTTATGATCTTGCATGCATTATCACCATGTTTATGCTTATGGATCTATACCATGCATTCTTTCATCTTTGCTTCCCTCATGAGTAGTTAAATCACTACTAACACGGTAGTTATGTGATAGTCTTGCATATTCATTTCTAGGGTTATGATTCGCTCATATAGGTTCGCCTAGTTCAAAATCTTCGTAAAACCTTCAACCCAATAAGCTAGTTCAAGACTTTCAAAATCATTTTCGTTAAGGATCGTGGATTGACGCATTACCCATTTCTCTAGTTCAAAATATTCAAATAACGATTGGTTGAATTGGATTGATTGATTTATGTACGTAATCGCGTGACAAATATGATTGATCGCCCTAGAACTAATTAGCATTACTTGATCATTACTCGTGTTCATCATCTCTCTTGATCAAACCAGCTTTATCTATTTCGCTTTAACTCAGGTTTTAGAAGTACAATCACCAAATCTATATGTTACTTACAAACAAACTGCTTACTCTCATTCGCTGTGGTAGCCCGATTAATTCCTAGAGAACGATACCGAAGTTAAGCATAGTCTACTACAACTTATTCTCTTAAGTTATTTAGAGTATAATTTGAGCTCATCACTAGGGATGCACTTATATAAGTTGGTCGGGATTATCAAGATCACCAAGATCGACTTCTTTCACCATCGATGGTGGACTTAATTCCTCCTCAAGCTCGGTGGTGCCTCTTCGCATCTTCTTCTTCAAAGGTCATCGCAATCTTTCAAGGTGATGTGATGTGATGATTCTATGTCGTTGTTTCCTTCATTGCTAATAGCTTGCGGTCAGATGAACTATTACACCCACTTAGCCTTGAGTACTTCACGCATGAGACCTTGATGTCTTCCTCACACCATTCGACGGGTTAAACTTCAGAGTTTTCAGTGCACAACTTGCTAGCCTCTTTTTCCTTTTCAGGATTTACAGGCCCCAACCTTTGGTGTACAGATTTAGCTGGCTTTAGTCTTTAGTGTGTAGACTTCTTAATTGGTCCCAATCTTTGGTGTACGGATTTCCTAACTGGTCCCAATCTTTGAAGCAGAGTTCTTTTAGTTGTTCCCAACCTATCAAAGATGGACTTCATGGGAAAATGCTATCACTATTGATGGGATTGCTTTCATTGGAGGCTTTTCACTCCCTTCTATATAGTTGCTTGAGGCTCGCTTAATGGTGATTCAGATGGGGTCAGTCATGTGAATCCTGCATCTTCCGACTCTTTCCATTCCTTTGTGAGCTAGTGGATCTTGATGTATCATCTTTTAGAGGAGAGCCTCTCCTAGGATTTGTATCCTGCTTTTACCAAAAGTTTAAAAGCTTTTGGTCCAAAATGGTTGTCCTTTTCTCCAGGAAGAGCTATTTCATGTTCCGCCAAGCCTCCTTGAATCGGACGGACAAACCCCTGGAGTGGTGGTTTGGCAGGAGCGGTAAGACTGAGCTTTGTCAAAGGCAGGGTAAGGTCTTTCAAACAATTGTCTTCAACATGCGAGACTTCAGAAGGGCGGCTTTGGGGTAATGACTTCCCTTCTAGCACAATAACTTGGTCTTTTGATTCTTCACCAGAGCTTGATCCTTCATCTGGATTCTTGGTGCGTTCTATGTAATATTTCGCATCAACGAAGTAAGATTCAACGGTAGTGAAAAGTTTCTCATCCGCAAGGACCTTCTTAACCATCCCATTCTGGCAGTATTGAAAGCATTGATGTAGAGTTGAGGGAACTACACCATTTTCGTGTATCCATGGTCTTCCTAAGAGTATGTTGTAGGATGTTTTAGCATCGATAACATGGAAAAGCGTGACGGATGACATGTCACCAATTGTCAACTCTAATCGTATAATGCCCATTGCTCTTTGACCTCCTTGATTGAGCCTTAGATCATCAGTCGACTGCTACCAAGATCTTCAGTTGGGATTCCTATGTCTCTCATGGTACGAAATGGCAGGATGATGACTGCAGATCCTCCATCAATAAGTATCCTTTTCACCTTATGCTCGTGTGAAAAGCCGGTTACGAATAATGGCCTATTATGGAGTTTAGATCCAAGTAAGAGGTCCTCGTCACCAAAGGATATGGTGCTCATGGAGACGATATGCTTCAACTCTTTAGTCGGTGAAGGCATATCATCTAAAGATCTTTCCAACGGAGGTGCGTTGACCGCCTCAACTTCAGAGGATGAAATAGTGTTAACATCGGCACCCTCCTCATCTAGCGAGATCTTCCCTTCCTTACGAAGCTTCATCACTTTTCCCTTGAAGACAAAGTACCCGGATGGACGGCTTACTAGACGATGGTACTTGCAATACTTGGGATCATCCGAAGGCCCTTCTTCATTCGCCTTTTCATTTCTGGCAGTTCGATCAAGTTATTCTTGAGTAGCTCATCGAATATCCTAGGGACATCGGAGCTGAGGAACGGATAATGTTTTGCCATCATCTCTTTCAAAGTAGACCTTCTTTGTTCTTCCTTTGCAGCTATTTGTCGCATATAGGCTACTTTCTCTTTGTCTTTCGATCCTCTCAATCGTGATCTTTGTAGTATTTGAGGCCATTGCTTCTTTGCCTTTAAAGGAAGCTTGCCCTCTCTTGGTGTCATGCTTATGTGATTCCTCAGATAGGAGGGCCATCAACATTATCGGTATTCATGTTTAGCTCCATATCATGTTCAAGGTGGCTAGCTCCTCGAATGACCAAGGTCGATTACTTCAAGGATGTATCGAGTCCCATTGCATCCCTTGAATACACATCTCGATCGTTGAAGCTTCAGATAACCTATCTTTGCAGTTGAGGCTCAGATTCCTCCAACGATTAATGTAATCAATGACCGGCTCTTCCTCCCATTAACGTGCGCTGGTAAGCTCAACCATGCTAACAGTCCTTCGGGTGCTATAGAAACGGTTGAGGAATTCTTGTTCTAGTTGATCCCAACTATCTATGGATCCAGCCTCTAAGTCGGTATACCAATCGAAAGCATTGTTCTTCAGTGAGCGAACAAATTGCTTCACCAGATGATCGCCATAGTCCCAAAGATTGTTGCATGTCTCAACAAAATGTGCGATGTTGCTTGCATTCCGCTGCCATCGAATTGTTGAAACTTAGGGGTTGATATCCACCGGCATTCTCGCATTATCAATCCTTCGTGTACGGCTTGCTATAAGTGAAGGATGATTTGGAACCTTCATCAAGACTCTCTTCGTAGCTTCCCCGATGAATTCCTTCAATCGATTGGGTCAGTCATTCCACTGGAGTTGATTGACATATCTCCTTTTTTTTATATTAGCTTAGAGTATAATGGTTCCTTAGACACTACATGGCGCTTTCCTCCCGCCTTGCTAGTTTCAGTTGTTTCCTTGATCAAGATCTTCTCGGGTGTGGATTCTCGATCCATAAGCTTTGCAATGAGGTCTTGTTCCTGGGTATGCTTAATAAGAAACTCCATGGATTTTGTCAAAGCTAACACCATTTGGTCAAGTGAAGGATTACTCACCGTTGGGAGGTGAGGAGAGGTGAGGAGGAACTTCTCTTGTTTTAGGAGATGATGGCAAAGACCCATTGTCATCATCATCTGATGTTTCTTCTCCATCTCTTTGGTGGCGCTTAGAAGCTAGCGCTTCACATGCTTTGATAGCCATGGTTCATGGGTCTTCAAAGACCTCGATTGCGCTTTCATCCGAGGTTTGAGAAGAATTAATCGCCTTCCTAGAGGCATAGTGCTTCACTAGAGATGAGAGGTAGAGAGGTCCCACCGGCGTTAAAAATCAGGGCAACAAAAGTTGCTCAAATTATAATTTTATTTATCTAATGAATGCGGTACAATTCTCTAGTCTAATCCTCCGATTCTAGTCTTCTAAAGCAAATAACTCGATCTTCAAATTCTTCGCTTAGGATTTATGACTTCAAAGTCGGGCAAACGTCGATGTGAGGGCTTTCGCTTGATCTCGATCGAATCGTGAACTTGAGAGTGTTATAAGGCGAGCGACGAACTTCGGGATTTGATGAACTCCACAAAGAACGCTTCTAGATCGTGAAAGGTGATTTAGCCTTTGATCTTCTTTAGAGGAAGTTTGGCAGGAAACGCTTTCTCCAAGGGCTTTGAGCTTGATTCGATCTAACGCAATTTTGCCAAGAACTTCAAGAAGGTTGATCGGGCTTCGGGCTTTTGGATTTGATCTTCCTTTCGCGCCGTTGATCTTCCAATAACGTTTTCTAAGTGCGCAGGGCTTCTTCGATCAAACGACTTCTCTCGGATTTCGATGAACTTCTTGAGTGCTTGCTCGAACGTCAAGGCGGATCTTGAGAGAAGGATGAGAGGATTTGCTCTGGCTCTAGGACTTGTGATCTTGCTGTGGAACTTCTGGTGTCTCTTCTCTTTGTGTGTAGAAATGAATGAGGGTGCTCTTTTATTTATAATGGTTGGAAGAGAATCTTTTCCATATACGTAGAGTTCTGCTCACATATATAAACCCATTCATATTACCATTTATTCACATGTATTTCAATTTACATACGATTTACTCATGTAATTTCACGTGACATAATTTGATTTAAATTTATATATATTAGAAAATGATCTAGCAATTTTATTTTAGAATTTAATTTAGTAAAATTTCAAAAATGCTAGAAAATTGTATTTTGTTTTCTAATATATATTTTTAAATGTCATTTTAGAGTATACGAATTTTGTTCGTCTACAGTTAAGATATACATACTTTCTTTGTTTAAACTATACTTAATCTGAAGATATCGGATAAGACGAGCGTAGAAGAATAACCCTCTGTATATATAGCATGTATAGGCTAGGCATCATATTCTTTGGAATCATCATCAAAGATATTTTAGCGCATTAATACCGAATTGCCGGAAAAAGAACGCGGATAGGAAGATATCAAATGGGATACATCAAACTCAAGATGCCCAATAACCCACGTGGTATTTAAAATGTCAAACACTTGTATGTGATAAACTACAGTATTAAGTGTATTGTTGATTATGTATATTTATGACAAAGATCGAGGCAGAGCAAGATTCTGCAAATTTTTCTTCCGGACTTGCATATTTGAAGCATGTCCGTTCAAAATTTTCCGCAGTGTATTCGTTAGCCATATACTATATATTTGGGCACATATTCAAGTTTGGAGGTCATTTAAGGAGTTATGAATCTTAGCATCATATTCTATCCTACAAGAAAAAACAAATCAAGAGGATGACTGGTGAGAATAAAGTTCAGTTCTCTTTGAAACCGATGATCAACAAGGAGAAATTGAAGGTTTTGTTTGCGGCTGTCGCTAGTGTGTTTGCTGATTCTACTAAGCTATATCATGCTCCTGAACAAGCACTATTTCTGGATGGAAGCTGGTAATGTGATGCAGCTGCTCGATCCATGATCATCGGTCTAAGATGAATATCGGAAGCTCAAACTCTTGTATTTGGCACCAGGATAAAGAAAGAAGAGAGCTCTTATACAGGATATATATAGGAGCGTCACATGTCTAGATGGTTTCAAGTATATGAAAACTCAAAGACATGAACGACATTATAATGTACTCAAGCCTTAGCTCAGCTTCAAGTATCTGTACAACAAATACTATTTGTTCTAACTGAAGAAGCAAAGCCAAAACTGTATTACCATAAAAGCAAAAATTCACCAACTGCTGCCTTTCTCCCAATAACGAGGTACCTTACCCAGTTTTTTAATAAAAGTATGACAGTAGCCCATCTCATCTAAAAGTTCTAATTTATAGTAGTGCTAATCTAATCATTTATATTAATACTTCAATACTCCCAAGACTGGTCGATTTCAACCTCTTCGAGAGGCCATTCAGTGGAAATTTAATATGTAAAATTGTCTCCGCGAGATTTGAACCTGCGCCGGACGCGAAATTTAGCCTCGATACCACGACAGATAGATGAGATGTAATTTATCACGATATGAACCTCAAGTTTGCGATCGAATCCCATCGCAACATCTCCACCCATATTAATTATCCACTGCGGGCCTCAAAGAGTGCTTAAATGAGCCCATGAGGAGTGTTAGATAAATTAATATGTTTTATTACCAACACCTCTTTATAAATCAACTTTGTATTTAGATTAATTCTATCAAAATCCACAAGAACTTTTAAGATTTGGAACTCCAAATTTTTTAAACATTGGATACTGACTGAAACAAAAAGTTAAAGATATGTGGATATGAAAATGCGCATAGAATATTAGAATGTGCATAAAAATCTTATACATACAGTACTAATTACACTTGAAACTTTAAATCCGGTTAAGGAAAAGATGGTCTGATCGGATTCGGCTAAATTAGAACAGTAAAGTAATAGTATTGAATCTATTGATCCAGTTGAAACCTATTTCCTATTCTTCTAACCTACTACCTCATTCATAAATAATTTCATACTCCATTTGAAATCGATGTTGAGCAACGCCTTTTCAGCAGCCATGATTCATGGAAGAAGAAAGATTGCAGCTCTAATTAACCCTTTTAGATCATCATCTCCTTTCATCATCATTTCTTCTTCTTCTTCTTCTTCTTTCCATACCACAACAAGAGTGAGTAGTACTAGTAGTAGTACTCCCAACAGACAACTCAACAAGAAGCAGCAGCAGCCCAGGTATTTGGATTTCAGCGGTGTTCACAAGGTCAGTGATGCTCTTCATTTGTTTCGTCAGATGCTCAATATGCACCAACCTATTCCTTCTGTTGTCCAATTCACCATGTTAATGGGTTTCGTTGTCAAAATCAAACACTACAATGCTGCACTCCACATGGTCTCTGTAAATCTGGAAATACACATACTGCCATTGTTGTTGGACAATGATACCTGCAGACCTGATGTTTATTCTTACAATGCAATTATTGATGCTTTGTGCAAAGATTCTATGGTTGATGATGCTCTTTCTCTTTATTCCCAAATGTTTGCCAAGGGCATTTCACCAGACGTCGTCACTTATACTTCATTGATTCGAGGATTATGTTATTCAGATAGATGGAAAGAGGCCAATCGTTTGATAGATGAGATGGTCATCCATGATATCCCTCCAAATGTTATTACGTTTAACACGTTGATAGATGCCTGCTGCAAGAAAGGAAAGCTTAAAGAGGCGGAGCATGTGTTGGAGCTAATGAAACAAAGAAGTGTCTCTCCTAATATTGTTACGTACAATGCACTCATCAACGGATATTTTATTCAAGGAGACATGAACAGGGCAAGAGAAATTTTCAAGTTACTTGTCAATTCTGGTATGAGGCCGGATGTAGTCACCTATAGTACTTTGATGGATGGGTATTGTAATAAGGGTGACGAGATGAAGCTAGGAGACTTTTCGTTGAACTTCCTCGTTCTGGATTAGAACACAACACAATCACTTATAACATCATGCTGCGTGGATTGCTTCGTGATGGAAGGATAGTTGATGGGGAGAAGCTATTAAATGATATGAGGGCAAACGATGTAACTCCTGATCAGGTAACTTACAGCAGCTTGATAGATAGTTTCTGCAAGAATCATATGATTGATGTGGCATTTTCAGTTTTGTGTATCATGGAAGATGCCGTGTTCATCCAGACATAATTACATACACCACCCTCATTCACGGACTATTTGAAGATGACAAATCTGATATTGCAGTGAATCTATTCCATTCACTTCCTTTGAAAGGTCTGCAACCCAATAGTGTTACGCATAATGTTTTTGTCAAAGGTTGTCTTCAAAGAAATGAGTTTCTGAAAGCAAAGCCTGTATTGACGAGATGGTCAGAAAAGGAGTGTCGCTCAATCTTCTACTTTATCCATGTTATGCGATCATTGTGAAGATAGAGTTTATTTGGATATCATAAAAGCTGCTGTGCCAAAAGATGTCTAGGCCAGGTTCTATTTCTTTTCAATCATAACTTGAAATGTTATGCTAAACTGTTCTCATCTGATTTCAATCATTTCAGATATTATTCTGCAATTCATTCCATGTCTATAATTATCTACTATCTTGCATTATTTGTTTGGCACATTCTTTATAAGCTGTTTGATGAACATTCTGAGCGACTCATAATACGATCCACCTTAGACCATGCTCGTCCTAGTCGCTGCTTTCATCTGTTTCACATTCTCATGCTACCATTAAATTGTTGGAAAAAGAAAGCTGCAAACCTAACGTTTACCTTATACTGCAATTATTGATACATTGTGCACATGTTATTTATTGAACAAAACCATTAGCATTTGCAGGATTCAGGAAAGATGGATTCCTGGCCGTTATTAGACCTGATACATTTGATAGACCTCACAAACTGAGTTTTGGAAAAATGGCAGAAATTTTTGAGATGTTGTCTAGTGTTGGTCTGTCTGACTGGTTCACTATGGAGAGTTATCAATAAAGTTCAACTTTAGGAAAGATAGTTTCCTCGAAAAAATTGGAAATGAGACGAATGCATGGAATCATCAGTAGGATTAACCGTCGGTCAATATGAGCTACTTCTTTCATCCCGTCCGATGTTACCCGTTTTGCCATTTTGGGTGTCCCAAATAAAGTTTCCCATTTCCAATTATGGCAATTTATCCTTCAACTATAATAATATATTTATTCAACTTTCTTAAAAAATCACACTCTAACATTATTTTATTCAAAAGTCTACTTAAAATACTCCAACAATCAAACCAACTAACATTATTTTATTCAAAAGTAATACACCCTTATTTTTCTCTTTCCAAAAGTAAACGAATATCGGACGGATTTTAGAGGAAGTACTTTCTAGTGCTTTCTGGGTTGTAGGAACTAGACCTTTCCCCCAAGAGCTGGAACGACCCGCCATTGTGATTTGGATGAAAGATTAATCAAACACGAGAGATACAGAAGTTACAGAATCAATTGATTCTGCAGAGTTTGGGGGATGGGTGAGGGATGAAATCGGGATTAAACTACGGATACCCGATAATTCAGGTAAAATTTCATGCATTCCAATCCCGAATTCTATTTTTAGCAGGTACCGTGATCAGATACCTACAAAATATCGGATCGAACTGGATAACCCTATTGGGTAATCATTTTATTTAATAACCAAACTATCTTGAAGTATTTGTAGAAAGAATAAGTACAGGTATGTTCAAAACTTTAATTCCACATACATACACAGATACACTTGTATGCAAAACCATGGTGGTAGCCAAGAAACTAATCTGGCAGAATGCAAAACCAATTGGTAAACAAAGCTATACCACTCTTGTACAGTAAACGATCACTGTGCAAGACTCTATGAATATACAGTAGACAGTAGCAATAGTTTTCTCGGATCCAAACGAGAATGCACAACTAGTTGAAGTATCATTTTAACATAAATGTCTAGAAAACATGTTACAATTTAGTACTTTGTTGGATGGATTATTTCGTGATGGAGGGATAGCTGGTGGCGGGAAGGTTTTGGATGAGATCCAAGCACACCATGTAACACCGACTTTGGTGACTTACAATAGCTTGATTGATAGTTTTGCAAGAATCATGAAATTGATGTGGCATTTTTGGTTTTATGTATCATGGAAGACGCTGGTGTTCATCCAGAAATAATTACATACACCACCATCATTGATGGACTATTTGAAGATGACAATTTTGATAGTGCAATGGATCTCTTCCATTCACTTCCTTAAATTGATAGGGTACGCTTCGTCTTGGTCTTCACTTATCTTCTTCTTCTCTTACCGAGCTTGTTGCTTATACTGATGCTGATTGGGGAGGATGTCCCGATACATGCCGTTCCACATCAGGTTACTGTGTCTTCTTGGGGGACAATCTACTCCCTGGTCTTCGAAATGCCAACCAACTTTGTACCGTTCCAGTGCAGAGGCCGAATATAGGGGGGTGGCTAATGTTGTTTCTGAGTCCTGTTGGCTTCGTAATCTTCTTCTGGAGTTACATTGTCCTATTCGTAAGGCTACATTGGTATATTGCACAATGTGAGTGCTATTTATCTTCTCGGGAATCATTCAACACCAACAAGACGAAGCATATTGAAATGGATATCCATTTTGTTCGAGAGAAAGTGGCACGTGGTGAGGTTCAAGTTCGTCATGTGCCTTCCAGATATCAGGTGGCAGATATATTTACTAAGGGGCTGCCTCTTGTCCTATTCGACGACTTTCGGACCAAATTTAATGTTCGTGAACCTCCGAATGGGGAGTGTTAGAATGTGAAATATCTTAGTCTCCTAAGTATTTCATATCTCTACTATTGTTGCATTCCTTGTTGTATTTAGATTCCTAGTTTAGCTTAGATTCCTAGTTTATAACCTACATTATAGGATTACTCTTATATAAATATGTACAAGGTGGTAATGAGAAGATCACGGAATTATATTATTTCGAAGAAACTTTAATCCAGGCTAAGGAACATCTTACTTCACTGAAATGAGAGTTTACTGCATAAAACCACATTCTTATGGTCCTATACAGTCTGTCAAACAAACTGAGGAAAATTATCCAAAGAGGCAGCTTCTTTCATAATCAGCGATGACCTGCAAATGTTGCCTAATGCAATAGGATCCATCATTCAAAATCTCAAAATTTCGGCATTATGGATATGAACAGGGCTGAGAATGTATCAGATTATGGATCTGCTCAAAGTATCGTTGTTATCTAGTTCTCCGCTGACAGACCTTTTTCTTCACCATCGACAAATAAATCACCTCACCACAACAAGATCGGAAACATAATCTATATTGTCCCAGGGTGCAAGTTCTCTCTAGGTCAAGATGAAAATCAAAGTCATGATGCAAAAGTCGAGTAATAAGCTAGTCTGCAAAGTGCCTGAAGATGCAGAATATATATACGAAAGATAGTCTGCTCAAACCCAAGCTTCCTCCCAAATATCTATCCAGCAAACACTTTTTCTCTTGAAGAACTAGCTAGACCTGAAACACATTACCACTTAACATCAAAGAGACTCTCGAGTACAGGCTACACTGCTCAGAAGCATATTTTTGTTGACCAAAGGCCAGGGATGCTACATGAAGGAAAGCGAATTTTCATGGTGATTGATGATATAACTATATTGCCTCTGCATAAGCTCTCCGGCCTTTCTACTCTGGCTGGATTGGATATTCATGTAAATGATGTTGAAGAACTTGAGATTAACGTTGAAATTGATGAGGTAATAGATTAAATTCATGTTTCAACATATATAGAACATGACAATGTATACATGTATGTCCACATAACAAGGCTCAATTTTGTTTCGCGGGCCTTGAACATACTTAAAGCATCACTCACATCCTCCATCACGCTACAGAGAGCTTAAAGCTCAATGCAGCATTGTTAAACAACTAAAGCAAGCGCTGCAGTGAGTCTATTTCATGTTTTAAGATTATTAGCATCAATAATATGCAGTACCTAGTTACTGGTTTGGAAATTTAATTTCAATTTCATTACAGAACCTTCTTGTTTTGAAAGCGGCTAACTAGTTGTTTATGTTTCAGTTTAATTTGAACAAATAAGCCTGTAGTATTTGAATTATTCTGAATGAAGTAGTAATGAGCAGTACTATACAATCATCTGTTCATCTGGAGTTCAGACAGGTTCAAGCTCATCAGAGTAATAATATCGAATAATGTATTACTTCACAAAGTAGCAACATAGCATTAGTACTATAACAATAGAAACTGGCCGGTTAACAAAGTAGCAATGTACATCTCTTGAACTATATCCCTTAGAACTTTATATCCTGTATTCACAAATTACCAAGGAACTTGAGAAAACGGTAGCTAAATGATGATTGCAGAAACTTCAAGTGTAAGAATGAGACGAGAAAGATAATACTGAAAAGAAATAAAACGTTGAAGATTCTGGTAGTAATTACCAGTTGATTGATGATTGTTATCCTATAAAACAACCCCTTTAGTGTTTTGTATCCTACAGGATAATACAAGTCCTGAACCGAACTTCACTCTAGCAGAATCCGCTTAGCCATCTTTTGGTGCAAGGGCTTTAATCACATCCAAAGGAACTCTATCTCCACCATCATCTTCACAATAACAACACAACATGTTAAATACACCTTTTTAAGTTACAATCCCTTCCGGCCATTTCTTCCAATAGCGGCTCTGCTTTGAGAAACTCATTTTGCAGAAGACAACCTTTGATAAAAACATTGTACGTAACACTATTGGGTTGCAGACCTTTGCAGGAAGTGAATGGAAGAGACCCATTGCTCTATCAAATTTATCATCTTCCAAGAGTCCGTGAATGAGGGTGGTGTATGTAATTATGTCTGGATGAACACCGCATCTTCCATGGTACGCAGAACTGAAAATGCCGATCAATCTCATGATTCTTGCAGAAACCATCTATCAAGCTAGTGTGTTACCTGATCAAGAGTTACATTGTTTGCCCGCATATCAGTTAAAACCTTCCCGCATCAGCTATCCTTCCATCACTAAGTAATCCATCCATCAAAGTAGTATAGGTGACTGCATCGGGCCTCAAACCAGAATCGATAAGTAACTTGAATATGTCTTTGCCTTATTCATTTCTCCTCAAGACAATATCCGTCATGAGTGCACTGTACGTAAAAATATCAGGAGACACTTCTTTGTTTCATTAGCTCCAACACATGCTCCGCCTCTTTAAGCTTTCCTTTCTTGCAGCAGGCATCTATCAACGTGTTAAACGTAACAACATTTGGAGGTGTCGGATGACCATCTCATCTATCAAGGCATTGGCCTCTTTCCATCTGCCCGAATAACATAAGCCCTGAACCAATGAATTATAAGTGACCACGTTCGGTGAAATGCCCTTGGCAACCATTTGGGAAAAGAGAGAACGAGCATCATCAACCAGAGTATCTTTGCACAATCTATCAATAATTGTAGTGTAACCATAAACGTCTGGTCTGCAGGTATCATTGTCCAACAACTTAATGGCAGTATTTGTATTTCCAGATTTACAGAGACCATTGATCAGAGTGTTAATCGTGACGACATCGGGTTCGCACAGCTTTTGAGTCAAGCATTTTGTGAATAAAACTACACTATAGCCTCTGATACCTTGTTTCGAGAAAAGAGGCCCCTAATAAGAGTGTTGAAGGTGGCAGTATCAGGTGAGAAGCCGGACTTAATGAAGAGAGCCAAGACAGGAAAAGCAAGATCAACACGATTGAGAAGACAGTAGGAATTAATTACAATACTCAAAGTGTATTCATCGAAAGTGAGACTCTTTGGCGCATTTGGTCGAACATGTGGAGTGCAGCATTGTAGTGTTTGATTTTGTCAACCAAACCCATTAACTTGGTGAATTGGTAAACAGAAGGAATAGGTTGGTATATTGAGCATCTGATGAAACAATTGAAGAGCATCACTGACCTTGTGAACATGGGTGAAATCCAAAATACCTGGGTTGCTGCTTCTTCTTGTTGGGTTGTTTAGAAGTTGGGAGAAAAGCTACTACCAGTGTTGTTGTTGTTGAATGGAAAAAGGAAGAAGAAGAAGAAGAAAAGATGATCCTTTACGAATGATCCCTTATAATGATTACGTTTCATTTTCACCCCTTATCTTCTAACTTCACACCCCTTGGCCCTTCGAAAACAAAAATATTATACTACTTTTTTGTTCGTCTACGTTATTGATTTCGATTTTTCCAAATAAGATCCAACTTTCGACATAATTATCTAAATCAGAATGTAATGTTCAATTAAATTATATTATGAAACTTTAGTCCTAAAGTATCATAATATAATTTAAGTGAACATTTCACATTTACCGCTTAATATTTATTCAGAATAAAATAAAATCAATGATCAAAAACAAAACTTAATATGATTTAATTTTATGTAAGTAGCATTTTGAAGGTGTATATGTAATAAAATTTGACCAAAACATAATAGCATTTTGGAAGGTGTATATCTAATAAAATTTGGACCAAAACATCATTCGTATTGAGCTTTTCTCCAAAACATGTTGATGGGAAAATACTTTTCGGCCCATCATGTTAAAGATCGCAAATTTGATTAGGTCATCATTTGGTCCTTTTTTGTTGAAATACAATATCGCTCGGTGGATAATTGGGAATTAGGTCAATTACCTAATTCATAATGAGATCATAATGCGATACGCCCAGAGTGGTAGTGGTAGACTCGGTCCATCACAAAGGCACCTAGGGCTTTAATGCGATGTTAGAAAATTTGAACCAAAACATCGCTTTGTACCAATCACAAGTCGCCGCTTCTACAAATTACCTTATCATTCATCAATTCAATTCAACTCCATCATGAATCTCCAACAAACCCTTTTCCCTCATCTTCACTGGCTAATTGGTTCGAAACTCTGTCGCGAAGCTTCAAGCTGCACCATATCCATTGCCTATGGCACATTATTCTATTTGGCCGGAATTTCCATTCCCCACATACAGTTTTCCTTGGCTTTCCGAATTTCGTGTTATTAGTGATTTGTGAATTTTGGGGTCTAAATGGTTTGAGAAAATGTCTCACTTAATAGCAAAAGAGAAATTTAAATGCTGTTGTAGATAACGTACAAGAGCTTTATATCTAATTGTATCAGATTGTATGTAAGATTATACGTAATACTTTTCTGAATAGAATTAATAACACTGTAGACAAGTTCTAAAAGTTTCTTCATACTTGATATATACCATATGTACTATCAATCAATATATATGACAGATACACATACATGTAATAACACTACGCTTATTTCTCAACAAAATGCTATTTGTCAGTGATTTCAAAGTATGATGTGAAAGAGAGTTAATTACATTACTAATAACTAACGTTGTTGGTTATAACTTGATACTATGTTCTTGTCCATCTTTTCTTGATCTATAATACCATCTCACATAGACATGTAAAATATGCACATCGTTTAAAAGAAAGGAGAAGAAACTTTAAATCCAGGCTAAGGAACATTTTACTTCACTGAATGAGAGTTTACTGCATAAACCGCATTCTTCTGGTCCTATACAGTCTATCAAACAAACTGAGGAAAATTATTCAAAGAGGAATTAATCCATCCTCCCGAGAAAAACTCGTATTGTGTTACTCTTCCAAATCTGGAAAATCTAGTAGAACATCCACCTGAAGGATTTATTACAGAGATGAGAAGAACAAAAGAAACTGTTTATACTCCGAATTTGTTAGCTAATCCTTCCTTGAGAAGGAACAGCGATAAACCTCCATCCCTTCAAGAGATAAAAATAAATAGTAGTTTATTCTCAGATTCTACAACTAAATTTGTGATATCCTTATTGCTGAGTAAGCTGTCGGATAACATATGGAAGTATTCCACCATGGTTGAAGTAAGCCAACTCCACCTGTGAGATACAATCAAATATCAATCACTTGATCCTCAAACAGCAAGCAGATAGATACAAGGAAATAGTTTCTTCACAACAGAGCTACATTTTTACATATATATCAGTGATTTAATCTACAAATTACATATAGAAGGCCCATTTAGTGGGTCTTTGTTCAGGCTCTTCCTGCTTTCAGCACTATATGTGAACACTTCTCTAGTAAGTCTGTCATTTTAACTTGCTGTCTGTAAAGTCTTGTAATTCCTAGAAACATTCCCCTATTTGATTTTCGAAGGATGTATTTTTATATTGCTAGTCAGAGGGTTACTTATTGCAGGAACTGAAGGAGGACATATTACTTGGATACTTGTGTATAAGTCGGTGTAAGTAGGTAAGGCAGGCCTTATTCTATCTCATCTAGAGATAATACAGTCCCAGACAGCTCTGGCTAGTCTAACTGCAGATCAGAAAACATGATGGGCAAAGAAAGCTGTAGAACTTACCTCAGTGTCAAAACGGACAGTGCAGGTAAATTGTTTTCCAGAGTCGGTACTAACAGCAATGTCTTGTCCAGGTAATATCTGATATATATTGGTAGGAGTTCGAGCAGTGTATGCCCATGACCTGTCAATCCTAATGTATCAGCATCCTCACCAGCCTTGAAACATAGAGGAATAATGCCCATTCCAACAAGGTTACTACGATGAATCCTCTCAAAGCTTTTGGCAATCACTGCTTTGACTCCCTATTACAGAGATAAAATCGATTAGGTTGGATTGCTTCCATGTGTACATTTCTTTTCTTGAATAGAATCAGCAAATGAGAATGGAACGAAGAAGAGAAATGACAAGCCACAAAAAGCATGCAGACTTACTAACAACATTGGACCCTTTATGCCCAGTCTCGAGCTTCCACTTCCATACTCAGCTCCAGCCAAAATAATTGTGTCTTGCCCAGCTGACTTGTATTTCTGAAAGTTGAGAGTTTGTCAAAAATTAATGTATTAAGAAAGTTTCAGGTCTAAAAGACTTACAAAAGATCAGATACTTTTGCCTGCACTGGATTGATGAAGGGTCATAAACAAGACAAATCGAACTGTTTAAACTTGGTCCAGTTGATGGATTCAGAAAATATGATATTGATGTTGGCATAATTGTAATTGCTCAACAATCAAATGGTATTTTGATTGTGGATTAATCTGTCAAACCTATATTATAGGTGATGTCTGCAAGGGTTTTGAACAGTTGGAGAAAAATATGTCTATAGGTGTTGAATCATGTCTTGATTTGACCTTTTGAGCTAGTTATGAATATAATGGGAAACGGGTAGATAGGTATTTTATCATCCCTAAGAACATTGGTATCCTTATTATAAGTCAACCAAGAATTGATAATCTTTCCAAGTGAGCCCCCAACTAAATAAAATAAATAGAGGTGAGTGATAGAATATTACCATCGCAGCATCAAAACATAAAGTTTTCTCCGCTTAGAACATGAACAGTCTTTGCACCAACTTCCCCTTCAACAACTTGTTGACAAGAATATTTGGTAAAAGTTCCTCGTACATTATTTCATCGTTACTCCCATTTGACGACCACCATAAGAATTGAAATCCTTGGCATCAACTCCACGCCACCTAAAACTTGGCTGCAGGGCTATCCTTGTGAATGCTTCCAGCAGGGATGTGATCCGTCGTAATACTGTCACCAAAGTTGAGCAAACAGTAGGCATCTTTGACCTATGTGGGCCGGAGGATTCATGGTCATGTTCTTAAAGTATGGTGGCTCATGGATGTATCAGAGTTTGGATCCCACGAGTACAACTTGGAATCTGGCACTGATAAGTCATTCCACATGGGGTTACCTTTTGTGATAGATTCGTATGCTCTTGAACATATCGGGCAATACACTGGATTGGACAACCTAATATAAATTTAACTGCAATCTTAGTTTTCAGATTCTTCCAGATCTACAAGTAATAAAAAATTATGAATAATTGTGTACCTCTGCTACTTTCTTCTTTGAAGGCCAGATATCCCTAAAGTATACATCTTTCCCTTCTTTTCCTACCAATTGGCTCTTTCCAAAGTCAATATCGACCTGTAAAACAAAAAAACAATGTGTATTATTATTATACAAACACAGATGGAATAGTAACCATTGACTCGTGGAAGAAACTAAGCATGGTCAAAGTTAATTTCAAATGATTGATGTTGTAACTACTGAATTTCATCTATATCACATTGCATAAAATAATCAACAGTCATGCTCATGTTTGGAATTATCAGCTTATAAAAAGCCAGCATTAATTATCTCACATAAAATTCTCACACTTCCAGAATTAGTTCTTTCCCAAAACTTGGGAATTCAAGGTATAAAACACATCTACAGAATTTGAAACGTAAAGGGGTTCTGGTGGAAGGTTTTGCAGACATTAGGAATGTTTCCAATACAAAATATACAAATAATACGTAAGAATTTGATGGAAGTTGTATATAACACTGTACTGACGTTTTATTCTTTTTATGAGCAGTAACACAGCTCATATGCAGTTTACCGCTGTTTGTTAATTCTAAATAAATGCCTATCAAGTTCTGAAATGTGAGGGATAATCTTCAATTTAAAGCCATCTGCATATCCCTTTAGGATAGTGTATGATTGCCTAATCAGATAAATAGTAGACTTTTAAGATCACTCACCACAGCAAGGGCGAAGCAACAACCAAGGTGAAGCAAGATAATTTGCTCTGTCAAGGCATGTACATAATCTTCAAAGTTACGGCTTCCGGAAAGCACGGCAGCTGCAACAATATCTGCACAAGATAATAATATCCAAATCAGAAACTATCAATTTAATCATTCGAGAAACACTACAAATCACAGCACCAGAGCTGTACTATAAGGTTGTTTTGAGTTCAACAGGACTATACCATTCTCTGATATAGCAGCACCAACAGTTTCGGCTAAGCTCCCCAGAATTTCCAATACATGTCGCGTAAGCCATACCCCACAATATTGAACCCTTGCTGATTTAGGTATGGTGTTAGGGCCACTGCATCAAGCTTAAGAAATCAAAGTTATTGTGTATGCTGCATGATAACAGAGTAAAAATACCAGGATGTATTTTGTTTATCAACTAGTGTCCCAGTGCTACTCCAAAATCAGACACAAAACCCCACCTTGCAAAGTTCATGGAAAAAGGCGCCTTTTTTGCACCAGAACTTTTTAAATTTAGCTCATAAAATACGCTTAAGGGCCCCAGGTGTGAGTTTAGAAAAAAGATATAAAGCATTAAATATAAGATAGGGGATGCAGTAAACAAAGCAACACTCTCTTTCTCCAAGTATTTTGTAACTACCCAGAGCCTGGAGCAAGGCTAGTCTTTATCCATGGTTTTACCTGATAGATTATTACTGCTCAGTTAGCATACATATGATATGACAATAGCAAAAAGAATTAATTAGCTGAGTTTGTGAAAAGACTAGGTAACCTGGAAGTCCGAGCTCAGGCCTTTCTTTTGCCACAAGACCTGCTCCAAGCATAACACTAGGATTTGATGTATTTGGCTTACAACCTGCGGATGGCAGCAATGACAACACTTCCATGTTTGAGCTCAGCAGGTTCCCCATGAAATGAGAACTTGACCACCTTTTTTCGTTTTCGGCACGGCAAGCCTCTGATTGAATTTAGAGATGACTCGTTGAAATGTAGAATAAATAAAATTATGCTTTCAACACAAAGAAAAGCCCCACCAGATCCCACAGACAACACAAACTACTTAACGAGAGACATAATTGGTCATAACTGAGGATTTAAGATCAGTTTAGTAGACAAGAGAATAAAACAGTAGTAATATTAAGAAGGATTTTAAAAATAATGATAATAATAATGTTGTTGAGCAGATTTAAATTTACCTTGAACCCCACTTTGCTATCAGGGCAAGAGTGCCAACAGATTTCATTTCTTTCAAAGAACGCCGATCATGAGGCCAAAAAAGAGATTATATACAAGTATAAAATCACCAAATCCATGCTACTATATGAAAGATTAAAAGTCAGATCCATTTTTCCTAGAACAGACCTCTCTTAGGCCCTGAAATACATGGTTGGATGTCGGAGAGATCTAGTTCCATAAGAGGAATATGCCTTCTTGGTTGAGGCTGCCGCAAGAAAGGTAACAATTACTGTAGTTGTTAAAAAATGACTAAACCATACTTTTCAAGAATATCAGGATTAGCATAGAGCTTACTTCTTTTGTAGTCCACAAACATTTTGTTTGCCAGGGAGATAAGCTTTCTATCATTGAAACCTGCATGCCAGCATCCAGGGTTCACTAAGTCTCAAAACAAAGAAAGGAAATGGAACACATTGTTTTTTTGAAAGTGTTAATGTACTCACTGTCTCATCACTTCTGCCAGTTAACTTGAGGTACTGCAAGGTAACATGATCTACAGGGAAGAATCCCATAGTGGCACCATATTCCGGTGACATGTTTGCTATGGTGGCTCTGTCAGCTAAGGAGATTTCACCCACACCAGCACCTGAATACATGAAACATCTAATATTAAGTCCTCCCTTCCACTGAAACACAATACAGAGAAGCAATTAAAATTACTAGAAATTCAGTGACATTACCATAAAACTCCAATTTTCCGACAACACCGTGCTTCCTTAACATTTGTGTGACAGTCAAAACCAGGTCAGTAGCTGTGATGCCATCTCGTAATTTCCCAGACAACTTGAATCCAACAACACCTGGTAGAACCATGCTCATTGGCTGTCCGACAGAGAAAACCATTAGTTATGGCAGTCCAGCATGCACCTTAATACAAATTTCAAAACACAGCAATAAAAAAATTATTTTCAATTACCCCCACCCCAACACCACCACCATTTAAAATCCCACAGTGATACTTGTTGGGGGGGGGGCTATTTCCGGTTCAACTTTTATGTTTCTAAGGGAGCAAACTAGGGAAAGAACCCTGTTACAGAGAAAGAAGAAAAAGCACTCAGGGTGTCTGCAACTGCTTATAAGTTGCCATTTCAAACTTCATTTAATAAAAAGTTGAACGCTTAGTGTTTCCGACTACATGTTGATTGAACTTCTTTAAGGTTTGAGCACATGAGCTCTTTCAGGTTTCAACACATGTTTTTATGTTTCTGTAGTTTTTGCAATCACCCCACATATTATCTTACAAGCCACCTCTACTGCTTAAAGTAGGCATCTCAAAATATTTTTCAAGCTATTGCAAGCACTCAGGGGGTGTCTGCTACAGCTTATAAGTAGCCACTTCCAATTTAATGTAATAAATAGTTGAATGTTTAGTGTCAACACAAGTTGTTTGAACTTCTTCAAGATTAGGTTGCAATAAGTTGAATTTGAGAAGCAGTACATGAGCACTTTCAAGTTTAACACATTTTGTTTTACGCTTTTTTAGTTTTGGAATCAGCCCACAAATGATCTTACAAGCCCACTACTAAAGTAGGCATCTTAAAATATTTTCAAGCTATTGCAAACACCCAGTTAGAGATTCTAGAACACAATTAAGTAGTGATAATTGGGAATAAAAGTATGAGAACCAAAAGAAAAGACTTTACTCTTCCAAATATATAATTTGGCCAAGCATTGCCGCCTCTGCCTCGATGCCCAACTCCCCAACCAGCAACTCCTAATCCGTCAATCATGGTGGTATGAGAATCAGTTCTACCACACTATCAGGGTATAGAACACCTCAGTATTGAAGACTAACTGCAAGATATTCAAGATTGACCTAAAATAGTACAACCAACAAGTCAAATTATGGAATCTTGGGTATTGAATGTTAAGGTCCTGGACCAATTGATCCAGAATGTGTCTTTTTTAATACCTGGTGAACTATACCAGAACCCGGTGGTACAACAAGCATTTTGTGGTAAGCATTGAACCCCTACTTAAGAAAAGCAAATCTTTCTTTGTTCCTCTGAATTCAAACCATATTGGCCTCGACAGCATTTTCTGACCTTGTAACATCAACTTGAACAGAGTGATCAATAATTAGATCTACAGGAACCTGCAAGCCCGCCCAGTACCTTTATAAGTAATCATAGAACAAGAAACAGGTAAAGCAAAAGCAGCAACAAGATGGTATCAAGCAAATTATGCAAACATCAACAAATGGTTTTGGGGATTTGAATTTAGTGAAGTTGGAAAAAATTATTGAAACAGGAAGTGGAAACTGGAAAATGTGAACAAAAGCAATAAAGCCTCAAAATAGTAAGCACAACTAAATTGATGACAAAAGTTTTAAAGGATGGAAATAAGAAACAATTGGCAGAGAACTTTACAGTTCAAATATTAATGTCAATAATAATGAATAAACTTATAAACCAGCAGCAGTCACTCCAATTATCAAAGCAAGGGTTGGAGATTTAACTAAACTAATATAGAAAATTTTAATAGCAATCTGATACTCCACATGCATGCACTAATTTTCCATCTTAAAGTATCCTTTCGTGAGCAACTAGATTATCAGCAACCAATTTAACCTTAGATGTTCATTATAAACTGAGCGCAGCCTACTCAGTGCACACGGGTTTAGAAATAAAGAAAATTTTGGCCATTCATTACAAGGACTTTCCAGTCAAACACATCTCAGAAGTAGCAATAGAAACCAAACATAGACAAACACAGCACTGGGCATACCAAAGGATTGATCTTGTTTTGAATCACTGCCAAGATTGTTCATGGCATCAATGATGCAAGCCAGATCGACCACAGCTGCACACCGGTAAAGTCCTGCCAAAACAATCAAATTGTCACATTAAGACCGCCTATATGGCATAAGAAAAACCGGATAAATCAAGACAAATACCTGGAGGAGGACACGGCAGGCTTGAAGGAATTTCAACTTGTTTCGAGCAGTTTTTTCCCAATCAATAATCTTTTTCGACATCTTCCTTTTAACTTGGAATCCATTACAATTACGTATTGCTGACTCAAGAAGGATTCTAATGGAGTACGGAAGTTTATCTGCATTTTTAGAATAAACACGGAAAAAAACCGTTATAGTTACTAAGTTGTGTTCAATTAATCACGCTTAATCCAACATAACTATTAGCCATGAATATATCATCATCAGTGTATATGAAACCACAATCACATGTAGTGTAAATGCAGAATACCTAGAGTGTTATGAGGAATTACCTATCCTTGATCATTAAGAGCTGAGGCTGTAGAATTTTCCAATTCACCACCACCAGGCTTCGGAAATTTGGTAAAGATTCCCTTGAAAGCATTCAGAGGCTGTAATCACACGTAACCAGCAAGTAAGCAAACTCAATTTCAATGACAGCACTAAAACAATCATACTACATTTAAAAACATCAAAAATCGATATCCACAATGTCACATTTAGCTACCTAACTAGAGATTAATAAATATCAAATTTTAATACTCAGGACGCTACCTAAACGGCCAAATATATGCTCAATATCAAAACTCAACCACGATCACACTGTACTTCAGATACATATAGCTATAACAAACTGTCCCAAGTTTTCGAATTTCGACATTGAAATAAATAAAATCAGCTACATACAGCAAATGAATAAAGCCAAACGCACACAAACAAAATTCAAGCAGAATAGTCAAATTCCAATCAGACAACTACACCAATTCCACATCACAACACCAAATCCCAATCCGAAGATTCCAGATATACAAAACCAGATCACAAAACCAAAAAAAAAAAAGATCTGATCAACACACTGACCCATGGTAGCGATCTTCCGATTGAGCAACGAATCAACAGAAGCGGTTCTGATCTGCGACGTGAGGGTCGAAGGCGATGATTTCCAGTCAACACCGTGGCTCCAGCGTGAAGAGCAATAGCTGAGGAATCTGGCGTTACTGAGTAACACTCGAACACACCTGCTGCCACTACTAGTATTACCAGCAGCAGAAACAGGATTTCTGGAGAGCGATGAGAAGACTCGTTGCCTGATTTGAAGAGGTGGATGCCCTTCGAAGAAGCGTGGAGGTCCCGCTGCTTATACATGGCGAGAGAGAAAGAGGTAATGACGATGAGGATTTGGTTGTGATGGAGATGATTATGGCGATCACATTCAACGAGGAAATGGATGGGGGAGGTGTATTAGTATTTGTATGGGGTTTATTCAATGCCCAAATGGAGGGGAGGGTTTTATTAAGGTTGGAGAAGAAGAAGAAGAAGAAACCAAGGAAGAATAATAAACAATATATGGCGAGTGAAATGAGATTTTACCTAGTTTCTGTTTCTTCTAATTATTAGAGGAAGAAGAAGAAGAAGAAAATTGAGAAAGCCCTTTCAACTTGTGGGAGGTACACCACATGAGGGACGACTAGGTTTTAATGGCCATTTGAGTAAATACAGGTCAAGTCAACACCTTCAGTTTTATTTTCCTCCATTTTAGCAATAAAATTGGGGCTTTCACAGGTGTCATCAGATTCCGCCGAAATTTTAATTCGCATATTAAAGAGCCTGCGCACAAACGAGTTGTTCTGATATTGTAATAAGTGCTAACCATGTAATGTGTTTTTTTTTGTGATATTTGGTGTCCAATGGTCCTTAATATGACCAATTAAGAAATTGAACTAATAGGGATAAAGTAATAAATTGATCAATAGAGAATAAATGGATGTAATAGAAACTTTCTTTTTATGGTTTGAGTGGGTTAAATAGAACTCCAAAAATGAAAACTCTAAGTTTTGAATCAAAGGGTATAAAAATTCTACTACATTTACGTCACTTTTTTTATTTTCTCGATTGGGTTAGTTTTCATTTAAATCAGATAGCGTGAACAGTGTCTGAGATCAATATTTAAAGTTTGCCCACAAATGGAGTTCTACCAACTTCCTAACGGTTATGAAACCAGGTGAGATCCAATACATGACATCTGATATATACATATAGACGTTCCCCACCTCTTGCCGGCGTAGGCTTGTTCGACTTAATACGCTCTATGCATTCTTTCGAGTCCGCCGATTTGTAGCTTAAAACTGCCTTTCCGGCATTCCTACATCAATATTTCTTATGTAAATTCGCTTATTTACTTTTGTTCGTTTGGAATCTATGAACGGACTATGAACGGACTACTGCCCAATTACTCAATATAAATGGAAGTCAGTCGTCTACGGGAAGATTTATTTTATTGATCATACTACTATGGGACGATTATTCATACGGTACGACTCGTGAATATGGGACAAGTTAAACTAAAGAATGCACGTAGAGATGTATGTCAAATCCAGTGAGTGGTCGAAATAGAATGTCTAACATAGCAATATCTAGTCAATAAATATACCCTTCTTCAGCCTTTTCAAAATGTGTTTGGCTTTGGCTGTCCTCCTGGTTTTGACTTAACCCTTGACCCTTCATTTAAATCATTAATGAATTCAGTGTATGTTCTGGTAAGCAATAATGGGTTGTTTGACGAAAAATTAAATTTAAAAAAATCGAATTAAAAAAACACATAAATTTTCTTGTTTCACTCAACAGGTTTTGATCCTATATTAATCGCTCCAAAATCGAATTAAATATCTAACAAACTCGCCGCGTGTCTAACAAAACTCAAGGTTTTAACTATATAAAAGCTCACTAAATGCTTTTTTATCCGGTCACTATGGATAACAACAAATTATATACAAATTGTTTGGCTAAGGATTAAAATCAAACTTATGAACATCTTATATACATCTTTAATCCTTAATCAAACAATTCAATATAAACCTACGTTTGACGGTTAAAGCTTGCAAAAATGACCATCTATCATTGAAAAATTGTTGCGGGAAGTTTAGTCAAACTGTTAAGTCATTGCTGACATTAACAAAAAGTAAATCCAAATTTATATATTGTTTGGCAATGACGGCATTTTTTAAGGTTCAAAGCTAATTTTAAAAGACCTTCTTTACAGATGAATAAGAATCAATTTTATAAGCAGTAAAATGCAAAATGAATACATACAGAATTGTTTAGTTGCATGACATACAATTTAATATAAAACTTCTGAATTTAATATATATTAAAATGTATACTAATAACTTTTATAAACAAACACTGATTCACCCAAGTAAATCTGGGTTTGAAAGTTCCAAATTTAATATATATATATATATATATATATATATATATATATATATATATATATATATATATATATATATATATATAAATTTTCATGGAAAAGTATCTCTTCTCTAGTAATATCTTAGCTTTTCTAACATCATACTCTGTCTCACAAGCAATATTTCCTATTAACATACTTGAGCAAGTCTTTGATAATTGACAAGCTTCTTAAACAGGCTTAGTCGTGCTCAAATGGCCGGAGTCGATCGTCCCAGTGTGATTCCAATTGCCTCCGGTTTAGAAGTTGCGAGATTGATAATAATGCCATAAGATTTTAATACTAAAGTTACCCAAAGAATAAAGGCGGAAGTAAAAGATACTAGTATGCAATATATAGGTGGGTATTATTCACACCGACTTCATCTTCGAAGGAGACATTACTAGGCGATGTAATGTAATGTTGCATCCTTTCATAGTAAGAAATAGGTTGAGAAGCTTTTTTGTTATTAAAAGAAAAGTACAAATTATTATTCTATTTGAAGTTCCGCTAACGAATGTAAAAAGTAATATAAGTTGGATATCTATACAAGTTTTATATAAACCTATAAGGGTACACAAACTAGAAACGTAATTGAACAGATATTTTTTTGGTGGACAATATTGAAATGTCCTGTGGCTGCTGACATTTGGGGAATAAATTCTCAAATTCCCAATAGCCAATCACTTCAACATGCAACTTACCATCACCTTTCGCTTCTGCTGAATAAATTCAACTTTTCATTTTTCACCTAAAATCAGAATTACAGATTAATTCATTTTTTAAAATATTTCATCTCATCTAATAAATCAATCAATGATGTTCAACTTCTCTCCGGCATCGTTTAAGTGAAGATGAGACACTAATCACCTTTAATACTCTCACCTCATAATTACTGGCGAAGTGTAAGTAGCGGCCGTGATCATGTAAATTGTTCTCACCGCTATGAGAGGAGGATGGGATTATTTTAGGAATCCATGGTGGCATGGTCTCTAATTTTCCCCTCTAAAACAACTGCACTGTCTCCATCAACAACAAATCCGGCAAAACTCTTTTAGTTTTATTATAACTCGATCTTCAAGTCTAACTTTTGAGAATTGTAGAAAAGACATGTCTCTATACTGAAAGATTCGCGTTAAAATTCAATTTAAAACCTAACAGACCACTCTTTTCAATCATAAACAAACTTATATACACTCACTCCGAAAGCCCGATTACACCAAAGTATAAGAAAAATTAGTAATAAACAATTTTCCTAATCCTTAATTTAATACCTTAGGTGATTCAATTTAATCCAGTTTAATAATATACCAACAATGGTACAGCATTTTTTATAAATAAAGTAAGCAATAATCAGGAAGAAGAAGATGCTTGATGACAAGATTGACTCTGTTCTGCGGTAAAATTCGCCAAGATATTTTACATACAAACAAAAGTGATAAAGTCAACTTTAACCCCATATTGATTGATAATGCACTGTGTCAAAACTTCGTCGTCCTTTTCATTTCGAATCACGTACCAGCATTCGACATTTAAAAGACGCGAAAATTTGGATTTGTATTCTTTGTACCAACAACATGACCTCTCATCTAGAATCATTAAATCAGACCCGAATCAAGTGTCTTTATGGAAAATTAATCAGAATGTAACGTTGTCTAAATTTGAACACATTATCAGGAAATTATGTAATATTTGATCTTAGACAAGCGAGGTATTCTGTAGACGAAGTCATTGGGTAACAGAGATGTGGAAAGTATTTCAACATCAACCTATCTTTTTTCAAGTGAAAGCGGCAATAGAAAGCAGAGTCACGTAGTAGCACACGTAAACTGATATGAAGCAATTCTACATACATCATATAAAACTAATATTAGAGTTAGAAACCCAAAATGTTAAGGCGAGGGAGATTGTGATACTAGTTATAACTCTAACATCTAATAAGCGGACGTAGCTGCATTAAACAACAACGGCTACAACAGAAAAACATCATGTGGTGGCATTGACGGCCAACAACAAAAGCATTTTCTTATACTTCATTCTCAAGCAATCAGACGCCATCGCCACTTCAAATGGCATGAAAGTGAAGACTATACAAATCCAAAGAACCTAAGAGAAAACCAAGCTACACAGTAATACCGCACTTGTCCATCAGCCAGGTGTGTGCCTACCCATCTTGTGATAAGGTCCCATGCCTGCTCAACTGCAGCAGCATCTTCAATCGCCCATTCCCCATGGATTTTTCTTCTCTATGGACTCCCTCAGAACATTGTGTTCATGAAGGCGTGTACTAGTCTGGATAAGGAGAATACTACCTGGAATTTACACTGATTTTCCCTTTTCTTCTAATGCTTTCCCAGTCTGGATGAAGGATTACGTATGATCAGTCTTTTAGAGGAAGATCCACTAGAATATAAATTAAACGAGCATACATATGCTGCTACATAAAAAAAGTCCAAAGTTAATCCATCAAATATGGCCCTGGTTCTAAATTCATCAAAAGCACATATTCAACACCTTTATTATTCACTAACTCCTATGGTGTAGCTTTAGTGCCTTTGTGGTGAAGGGCTTGATTTATGAATCTATATTCTTGGGCTTTATACTGCCACTTTTGTAAACAAAAAAATGAAATGTGGAAGTACCCTCAGCCACTAACTCACTCCTTTTTGGGTGAAATTTGAACTTAACTGCAAAGATTTACCACGTCTAAAGTGTCAAACACACGAATTGCCATTCAATTATTTCAAATAAACAATGAACCCCAATTAAAATTCTTACAACTTAAAATCAAAGAACCTAAAATAAAAAACAAATTACAACGCCTCTCAACTTATTTATCCATAATATAGGTATCTACATGACCTCTTACATTTTACATACCAGAAAAGAATTATCTAAGAAGCCCTAAGTGCTTTAATTGGTAGAACTCTGGGTGCAGTATCAAGTCATTTATGTGACAAGGCGACATAAACACATAAATAAGACGCCATAGATACAAAGGTGACAGTAACTTAGAAATTTTCTCATTTCCATTTGCTGAGCTTCATTTATAATACCAACCACCAAGAATAGAAGGTGTCTCCAGGAAGCTTTGGACCGTACCTTTACATCAGAAAAGCCAACAAGAAACTGTCAAGCTGGCAAAGTGAGCCTGGTGGTCTTATGCATGCAGGATGCGCAGCTTCGTTGAGCACTCCATAGAGCGATACAACAACATCAACACCCACGGAACCGCAGACCCAGGAACTGGCAATATGAGGGCACCACCTACAGAATCAACAACACCAACCCTATTGCAACAAACTAGTATTTCAGTAAGTGGTAAATCATCTGAACCAAATTCCACATGATTTACTTGATGTAAAATAGACCGAGCATTTTTTAGGAAATAGTCTTGGCAGAAACTATGATGGCTCCATTGAAGTTTATTTTGAAATATACTATAACAAGTCCGTGTAAATAGTGATGCTATCATGCTACTAGCTACCTGAATGACTTGGTCATGGAATGTATAACATGCTTCTACTACTTTTACAAAAACTTGCTACTGAAGTATTGAGCGTAATGAAGTTCATCTGGCGTGAATAAATTGGATTGATAGCGATTTTAGAATCAAATTCTGATCAATTATTTTAATTTCAATATAGTTTCTTTCATTCTTGATTGTGATACTGGATAACTTTCCTTATTTTAAACGCTTCATCACCTTAGATCCATTTGAAAACAAGTAAGAGTAAGCATCAAAAGTTGCAAGCCTTTCTTCTCCAAGTACAAATATATTCTTTCCTCAAGTCCCTCCAAAAGCTTGTACCATATTAAGAAGAACATTAGAAGTTCCCCATACAAAAAAATGGGAAAATCTTTTGTCCCACCACTTTGCCATTTTACTATGCCATAGCACCTATATTTAAAACTCTGCTGCACTTCAATTCTTTATTCAAAACCTCTATTGGCTCTTTATTTAAAACTACTACCTACAGTGTCTATTTATGGTAGTAACACCATAAAACTTCTAATGATTCTTTACACTATTTATCCTGATTATTAGATGGAGTATGACTTGGAAAGCTTTGCAGGTTATGGTAGTATAAGTAAAATGCTCTTTAAACAACACTTATGTGACACCAATAAACTGGGCGGCAAATAAGACTCAGAGCATATTCTCATTTTATGCTAAGGTCAATAGAAATATCGTAAGCAGTGATAAAAATTGAGGCTTTGATGAAAGGAATAAAATTGGTGAATTCTCTCTGAGGCTTATAATAACCTTGCTATGGGCTTCAAATCCAGCATTTAAAACTTATATTTATCACAAACTTTTACTTGTTTTCATATAATACCAATTGTTTTCTTTAGTAGTTACAATTATACTTTATTATATTCTTTAACAATCAAGCATTGATGTGTACATTTCATTCATGAATCATCAAAAATTTCAAGCTAAACGCCAGTAACGCTGAGAATGATAACAATGTTGATGTTCAAAACCATGCCTTAGATTTATTGATCATAATGAAGCCAAATTCAATTTAGGGGATAGAAGCTTAGGTATAATGTGATAAACATGACTGCAAGAACTTAGGTGTATTATGTAAAAATAATACTGTACTGTCCATTGTCTGAATGTTATAAAATAATGATTATGTAGATTGTAAAGAAGTTGCAAGCAGGGAAGTAATATAAAACTATAAACCTTCTCAGAATCATTGCCTTCAACCACTTCACAGAAGCTTTATTATCTTTTAAAGCATAACACCAAAGCCATCCGTAAATGTTGTGCTTCTACAACATCCAGGCCGACCTTTCTAGGCTCAACTAATAAACACACAGACAAGGGATGACAATGCAATACATAAGTCAGCTGAACAAAACATGAGAAAGATACATACACACACATACATGAGCAAAAATGTATCTGAGATTCTGCAGGACTTTTCTTGAGCTTATACAGGATGGTACTTTATAGCTATATCAACAGAATCTTCTGGGCATGGTTCTTCGATCTCAAGTCAACTTACCATTCCTGAGCACCATGATTCCAGGCATTCTCCCAATCCTGGCGTAAATGTCTACAGATAAATTCCTTACAAAGCGAATCCGTCACGGAAAAATAATTCATAACTAAATCTAAGCAATTCAATAAAGGCCGTCATTCACAATACACACCAAAAAGGCAATGCTTTGTATCAGGAAGCTAATAACACAACAAGTAAATATTAAAACTCTTGTTTATCTCAAATTCTAGTATAATGATCCTTGACAATCCATTTTCACGATTAGACAGTTCTTTTAAATTTTTCCACCAATTCTTTTTGCCTCATTATTGGGAAAGGTAACTCAAAAATAAAAAACGAGCTTGTTTTATAGCAGTGAAGTAATTAATCGTTGTTGTTTGAGGTCAAATCAGTATGAATATGCATGGCTGAATCCGATTGAAGGGAAATAGGCATTTTGATACTCGACTCAATCAAACGACTAAGAGCAAATGAGTATGAAATGAAAACAATTCAATCAAACTAATCAGCGTGGAAGACCCGAAAAAATAGGAAGGAAATGAAAATCTTGGTTGGTTCAACGGTCTCGCCTGGTCGATACTCTTTGAATCTGGTTTGCTGAATGGAGCTGAGGTAGCCGAGTCGGTAACCATAGCTCGAAGATGAGACAGAGGGCTTTTTGAAGATGGTGGGTGGTGATACTGTACAGGACCAGGCCACAGGGACGAGGTTTAAGCTAGATGAAACACAATCCCCAATTACATTGTTGTCAGTTCGGTTCAATTATATTTTTACTCTTGCTAATTGATTGATTCCAGTTGATGAAATTTGATTGAAAGAGCAGTCAAGGCATTATAACGGTAAAAATTCTTAACAAACAACTTGAAGCCAAAATCAGGCAAGCGAACGATGAATTTTTGATTGAAGAAAATTTTCATCAATCGCGTAATAAAACCTTTAAGTTATTTACTAGAAAAGATTAATTAACACATTCACCATAATTAATTTCAATTTCAATTCATTTCGGTATTTAATTTTGAAGCCTTGAGAATTTTTTCAGATTCCAATAATAACGGCCCGAATATAAATAAACCATACATATGTTATAATCTTTTCAAATATTACCAATAATTTTTTATAGACTCAACTCAAGTAAATGATTATTGATTCAAATCTCTCGACACATTTTGTCCAACTTCATAGTCTCTATTTGACATTGCACATAACCCAAACGAGGAACATATCAAATGAAGCGTGTTACTTATATGATAGGATAATTTTATAAAGGTCAAGATTTTCTTAACTATAGAAAATCCTTAGTACTTCTCTATCTCGATTATATGGCACACTCTCTTTTCCTTTTATAGTGATTTGTGATATGATTTTTTGCTTGTTGTTAGGGAAATCAAGTTTTTCGCGCTCTAGAGATTTGACTAATTATTAAAACTCCATGATTTTAATTGAATTTTAACGAGATAAATAGTCATTCAATTTTTAATTGGTGAAGATAGAATGCAAATCCTTGGGATGAGTGAAATATGCGAGTAGCTATCAAAAGTGAACTTGGAGCATTTCCCCATTACAACATCAAGAAATGGACTTCCATTCTTGTTGGAATTCTCGTTCGGACCTTGTCCTTACCCAATTTAGATGGGCTTCCATTCCAATAATAAACATCATCACCAAAATCCCCAAATCAAAAGGTGGAAATGAAAGTGGACAATATCTGATTACTCCCCCTCCACAAATCGGGTACACCGTTATCCAATCTTCCGCCCTTCGCTGCAAATCTCTCTCTATTCATTGAACTTCTTATACTTAATCAATCAACCCACCAAGATGACATAAAACCTCTCTTCTTCTCACTACCTTCTCGAATCTCAGCAACTCAAAACACCTTCCTGTTAAACAAGGAGACCAGTTATCTAAACATGTTTTCACTCCTTATTTTCAAAACTTCGCTGCATCAATCCCATGTCCAAGAACGGGCTATTCAGAAAGAAGGAGAAAAAATTTCCGAACTTTAGCCGTGCAGGACTGGACTTTGAGTGGGTTTCAAAGCACCTGATCAGATTGTTGAAGCTATTGCTGTGATGACTGCCATCATAGTAGTTCATGAAACCGGTCATTTTCTTAGCTGCTTATACTGAGGTATTCGGCGCAAATGAAAATTTGCAGACAGGTTTGGTGTAATAGCTAAGCAATTCAAATAATGCTTCGTTGTACATAGGCATTTCCTCTTATGGTGGGTTGTGGGATTTCCTGGTAATGATCCGGATAGTGATATTCCGGTGGATGATGTGAATTGCTTAGAAACAGGCCGATCTTTATTAAGGTTCTTGTTTCAGCTGGTGTGATAGCTAATGATGTTTGCATATTGTGTGTTTGTGCAGTGTCTCTGTTGGTTGCCTGTTCGAGAGTCCTTTCCTGGAATTACTTATTGCCTGAGGTTGGGACCTCTTGGCCTTCAAGAGATGGATTGGTGGCCAGGCTGATGTTCCTTCTAGAGTATAGTGGTGTTGAGCTTGTGAAACGGGACCTAGTTTGGTTTAGTGGTTGATGTGTATTAAGAGGAGCCGAGAAAAGTAAAGTTTTGTTTAAGATTGGGGAGAGGGAATGAGGAGGGTGGTAATGTTACCAGCCAGGGAGATATTGATGAACGGACGCAGGTGTGCAATTGTCGCCCTATTGTATGATTTTGAGAGGAAGGCTAAGCGAAGAATCTGTTGGAATGTTAACTTCTCAGGGCGTGGTTTTTGGGTCTTACCTGACTGTCTTGGACAACAAAACAGTTTTGATTTTTGCATAGACTACTAAGTAAGGTATCGATCCTGTTGCCATTATTGCTGCGGGGCAGAAGTTTTCAAATCAAGTTCAGATAGGCTTTTATCAGTTTTGCAGCTGTTTTGAATCTGATCTTGCAGTGATTATCTTCTTCCTCTTCCTGCTTTGGATGGTGGTTCTTTAGTTGATACTGGTTTGGGGCAGCCAGAGGCGGAAGCCTGAAGTGAGCAGGATTATGTCATCTGGCATCACCGTGATCTTGGTGCTGGTGGCCTTCTTGTCGTGATACATGAACCTTGAGTTTATCAGAGACTTGTTATGAATATCATTCGTCCTGCCTGAGAATGTATTAGAGTCTCATGTTTAGGCGTGTACCTGAAAATTCCAGGTGATTACTCGAGGTTCAATGGTGAAGGCGTTTGCTTTTGTAATTTATTAACGCTAAAATCCTGTTAGTCTATTACATTTGGCCCTTTTCTTGATATTGGTTTCTACGATACAAAAGACCAGATTTATTACTTTTATTGATTATTATACTGTATAGTGGAAACACTAATATTCTACACAACTTGCATTGGAACTTTTATCTTACAAGAATTTGTTTAAGTTCTAATTCATCGATTGAGCTGAATGAGCGAAATACAGGAAATGACGCTTCTAACAAGTTGCCCAACTTATCTAGTCCTTGGCCTAACTGCATATAGTTTCACCATGGCATAATTCTGATATACTGTATAAGTTTGGCATCATGTGTTTGATGAATTGATGTTTTACATATCGATTATTAGCTTAGTCCTATCTAGAAGAGAAACATGGCTTGTGAATGATGCACTCTGATGTGATAAGCATGATGCATATGTAACTTTTGGTGTGTGCTTTTCATTCTGTTTGTGTCATGAATTTAGTTTGACCAGATTATACAAGGAAGTGTAAAGCTCGTGATACAGTCTGGTTTTCCTTTTAGCTTTTGAGGTCTGAAGGTTTCTATCTATATCATATTGAGGGCTTTACAAGTGTCAAAAACTGAACCAGTTTTCATTTCCCTCTTGTGGTTTTAGACTTTCCTGGCTAATGTGGTTTGATAGTTATCCTCTCCCTGTAGTTTGTCTTGTTGTGTCAAGTAATAATAGACTGGGCGTGAATTGTGTAGGCACTAGAAAATAGGGAAGAGAGTACCACTTGCCTGCAACTCTTGACTTGTAGTAAGCTCTGATTCCCCTACTAGTTTACTACATGATATAGTTGTCCACCCGCTAAATTAGACCGTGTTTAGCATGGGCTTATTAGCTAAATGACTTTTATTTGATATTGGCAAAACTACCAGAGTATGAATAACGACTGCCTAAATGTAAACTCTAGATTTCATATACTAGTAGTTAGCTTATCGCTAACAACTGATGGTGTATTAGATTTACCCTCAACTAGTTTGCTCAGTTGGTTTTATTCAATGGAATAAAATCCGTATCACATGAGTGCAAATCGTACCCAAATTATTTAACGTTTGTCTGGGAGCATTAATTAAATTAGTTCGTTTAAGTAACAATACTGAAGTTGTGTGAACATGGTAGGTACATGCCAGGGCAGATGCAATGCAGAAACAAAAGTGGGTCCGATCGTTTTGTTTCGTCTCCGTTAGATCACGTAGTTACTGCAGCCTCTGGTATAAATAATCGAAATGGGATATGATTCATGGCGTGTGATTGATGAGATTCAAGCGCGATGAAACTTTAAAATGAGGTAACACTTCTACTGTATTCTTCAAACACCAATTAGAATACAATTGCATTTAGATTTATAATAATTAATATAACATATCATTATGAGATTACTTGACATTTTTCCAAAGGTTGCGTCATGTACAATCCATTGATGTAAATGGTGAGCATTCAGCAGACAATGTGAGCTTCACCTATAAATTCTCACAACCCTCATTTGCTTAGCTCTCACTCCCATTTCTCACTTCTTTATACATCTCTTGACCTACACCCTCCCCCATCCCTGCTTTTCCTTCCCTCCTCTTCTCAAACCACCATCTTTAAACAATCTGAAAAGGGTAAAAAAATTAGACACGGTCGATTTACCTGGCCTTTTTTGTGTGTCTTTTTGTTTATTCAAAGAATAGGAAAGAAAAGCTAAAAGAAAAGAAGTTTGATGGCCTCTGAAAAGAGTTCCTCAACTGTGAGCAAGGGCAGGAACGCTCTGAAAGGCCCGTGGACCGCATCTGAGGGACATGTTGTTGGTCAGATACGTGAAAGAAGCACGGTCAGAGGAATTGGAATGCTGTCCAGAGGAATTCAGGTTGTTGATAGGATGTGGGAAGAGTTAGCAGGCCTCAGATGGGCCTAATCATCTGAGGCCTAATCTCTGAAAGAGTCATTTTCATCAGAGGAGGCTAATCATCGACCTACTTAAGCAGCAACAAATGAGGCTCCATATGGCTGCTCAGGTTCCAGTTCTTGTCCTGATTCTGTAACCTTATATGTTAAAACTGCCGTATTTGGAGAATCTACGAAATTGCCATATTCTTGATAGGTGATTGAGATTTGGTCTATAAACAGAGGCCTCTGTTCTAGTTCTGAGTTCCACATACTATATTAGTATATCTGAATGTATATTTGTTTTATGAAAATTTGTCAACACTCTTTATCTTATAAAGCAGCACTCCTGGAAGAACAGACAACGAAATCCAGAAGAACTACTGGAACACCAGACTGAAGAACGCCAGCACGATGCGGGATACGATCTACCACCAAGAAAGGACTGGGACGCTTGAACTCATCAACTCTTTTTCTTCACTACAGCCTTCAATATCATCTCTGTAGCCTCATCCCATCTGCCCAATCAAGGTAAATCCAAAATTCAAATCCACTTTCTTTCTTGGTTCGTTCACATCTCCTGCAACGTTAATTCCTCCACTATTTCGAGCTAGTTCTCCTAAAGCTTTTCAATGACAACAACAGCAGTCCCTGAGCAACACTCAATCACGTGTCCTTTTCTCAAACTCGTTGCCAAGTGCCTTCACTTGTTCAGTATAATTCTCTTGATTTTGGTGCTTGAAATTCAGGCTTTTCCTTTAATCAATCATTTCCATCGCTAGTGAGTTTGTGATGGGCCGCGTCAAGCAATATGCCGGTGAGGATCGCAGGTGGATGGAGTAACAAGAGTGGTCTGTTGGAAGATTTAACCAGGAGAATCCTGACTTCCACAGGCCGTAATCACAAAGGACTCTTTCATTACACCGATACCGAAAAATCGCTGAAGAATCACCTTTTGGTTTGACCCATGTTGACTTCTGAAAATCCTCTGAGAGTATGTACAGACCGTTCAATAAACAAACCATTGCATATAAATTTCATCTGATGACTTGATGATACCACCATTTGCTAGAAACAAGCGAAAACCAGATACGGTTGAAATTAACGATTCAGGGCGGTGCCTGAACCTTACCGATAACTTTCCATACTTCTTCCAATCCCATTGGGCGAAAGAAACAGCTACGGATACGCCTAGTGACTATTTAGCACAAAGCGGAACTATGGAAACCGACCGGAGGATTAAGCAGTACAATGTAGTTGCAACTCCATCAAAGTCAATCAAGACTGAACTTTGCGAGATCTACTTGGAATAACATACGCATCACCAAAAGAATGCAATCAAAAGAAAAAGCATTTGATGTCATGGTCTATCTACTTTGGGACGATTTACAGACATGTTTCTTCTATTATCAAATGTGGTATTTGGCAACAATCTGGTTGGGAATACTTGTATGGAACTGTTTCACCTGTATATGAGGGCATAGTTCTGGCAATAGCTTAGATTGTAGTTCTCATCAATAACTAAGCTTGAATGCGCATTTGGCATGTTGAGTTGGTTTGTGACCATGTGTTTGCAAAACTGGAAGTTTTTGTATTAGGCGCTTCTTATTTCATCATAAAAATTATACATGCACCTCCCTTCCTTTAGCTTCTTCCATAAAAAGAATGACTCTAATTTTCTTTCTTCCTTGCTTTCTTTGTAGGGGTTTCTACTGGTGGCAGCAAACAGTTTATGCGTACTACTTTTTAAGAGTGAGATAGTATTCGTATTACCGTTAAGATCTAATATTATTAATTGATGCTTTTAATACGACTATTACTGTTGTGGCCGACAATTTCCAGTGATACGTCTTTGGTTAATCAAACAAATATCACCGTTTAGTTACCGTAAAAAAATTGATATAAGAATAAAATAATAATAACAAATAGGAAGTATTTAAGGATACAAAAGTGGGTTAGGTTGGAGCGGATCGAGACGACCATAAAGTGATCAGACCACCAACACCTCCGAGCCCGTCACCACCCACGCCCGATCCACGGTGACCATCAATACCGCTCGGCGTGGTACTGACCTCACGCCCAATGACAGAGCGGACCCGATGATTATTGATCTTTAATAAAAAATAAGTAATTTTATAAAACCTTTGAAACTATTCTATATTCTTCTATACTCTTTAATTTCAAAACTTTATATATTTTTTATTTTTTATATACCATACCAACACATCATCAAGATTAAAAAATGGAATACCATCCACTAAAAGTATCCCATGTTCATACTTCTTTAAATTGCCTAAAATTATGCTTCAACTTTAATATATGATTCTTTGAGACCAGTAGTACTTTACATTGTTCATATAGTATGATATTTTTCTTTTCTCATTATTTACTATCATTTATAATATAATATAATTCTTGCGATACATTTATATATATATTACAATATTTTCTTATTGAAATAGTTTTAAATTAAACTAGACTTGAGCATTAGGTATGACATTTATAATAACATTTGTTCATGGTTCATATATAACTAGTTTTATAATATAAAGTATAATTTAACTATATTTTAGGTAACTACTTGCAAAATTAAGTTTTATACTAAAATGGATTTAACAAAACTTTTTATTTATCACTCTCATTTGTTTTGTGGTAATTTCTCCACTTTTCCATTATTGAGTTTAAGTTGGTATTATCAAACATATACTTCTCTTAGCTTATATACTTCATAAATCAATGTTAATTTAACATTCCTTTGTTATTAAAATAATAAACATAAATCTTTTTAAAAAGTGTTACATCACTAACATATGTGACTTCGACTTATTGAAGAGTAATGCATGGCGTATATTTTTTTATAATAAAGTAAACATTAAGTACAAATCGAGCAACTTTCAAAAGTAATTGGTCAAAATTTAATTGGGGTCATTGTACGTAGTCATACAAAGATTAAATTAAGTTTGGATTATTTTGGATGCGGTGATACACTTGGTGGTGGTTACTTTAGTCAAATATATAAATAAAAATATAAATAAAGAAAGCAGAAAGAAGGCGTGTGAAAATTTTATTTCCTAAACATGGTGCATTACAATTGATTTAAATCTAAATGAGGGATCATTTTATTCTTATCCTCAACTTCATGAATCATGATCATGACTTCATTTGAATGACATAATTGCACTGTAGCTAGGTTTTACTTTTTGTATTTATTACATATATTTGACCCCTATACATAACTAGAATTACTTGTATTTATTTTTTACCTGTGCGTAATTTGTATTGTATCTTTAAAATGAAACTAATTTTGAAATCTTACTTGAGGAGTCCGACATTCTGAAATAAACTCGGAGTTATTAAACTTTTGAGGAAAAAATTACATTTATA